>JADBJO010015557.1:8719-16219 GCA_016801955.1 Conus betulinus
CTGTCGCTATTGTGTGTGACACTGACATGGTTCCGCGTAATAATGATGTGTTTTACCATACCAATGGTTTGTGTTTGAATCTCAATGGTAGTGATGAGGGTGTGTTCTCGCCAATTGAGAGAATGAGTCGCGGGAAGTTTATGGGGGTGGTGCGAGTGGTGTCGAATTAGATCATGTTTATACTGAATTCAGTGTGAATCATTATTTGGGGCACCGATTTCATCAGATGATAGCGATGATGGAACTTTGTCTGTGAATTCCGTTGACAATTCTGTTTCGAGTAATGATTATTCTGCATATCAAGGAAATCACCAGAAGGGTTTTTTATTCATGCACTGGAATGTGAATGGTTTGATGTCAAAAATCTTTGATACCGATTTTGTTTCTTTTGTGTCATCTTTTCATTTTGTTTGCTTGGTCGAAACTTTTGTTGATAGTATTGATCCGGATATCTTTACAGGGTATAAGGCTTTTTGTCAACCAGCTAAGAAGTTATCAAATGCTGGGAGGCCTTCGGGTGGTGTCGTTTGTCTCATCAAAAATGAGTTTATGTCTTTTGTGAAACAGATCAAAGTGAGTGTTGGAAACTTTTTGTTGTTCGTCATTAACAAGGACTTGTTTGGCGTGGAAAAGGATGTGTTGTATGCCTGTGCGTACGTACCACCCGAGGGTTCTCGATATTATAACTATCTTGGTGTGGATGGGGATGGAATTGCTTTACTGGAAAACTGTTTTATTTGATAATGCCCTTGTAGATAATGATTATTTTTGTGCTTCTTTCTGGTGATCTTAATGGTCGTACTTCAAACATTTCGCAGCCCGTATCTGTTGAAAATGATCTTTATGTCCACATTCGCAAAGAGATTTTGCGAATATTACAAGAAATTCACAAGATTCTGTTTGAATGGATTTGGTAAGTCTTTGCTAAACATGTGTACTGCGTTAAACTTGTGCATTATGAATGGTATGTGTTATGGCGACCATGAAGGACGCTGCACGTACATTTGTGATTTTGGATGCAGTGTCATAGATTATTTTTTGATATCTAGTGATCTTCTTGCTTATGTGTGTGAAACTTGTGAATTAAAAGTTTTAGACTGTACGGAAACGAATCATATGCCTGTAACATTGTTACTTCCTTTTCCAAAAGAAAACAGTATAGAAATTCTGCCTAAAGATAAGAATGTGTTCATCGAAAAATTCGTTTGGAATCTGATTGTATTCAACAGTTTAATGATGTAGCAAATAGTGAACGTACACATATGATGTTAGACGATGCTATTCAGTCTGTTGATATTGATATCAATGTAGCTCTGGAAAAATTTTAATACATGTGTGAAAGAGATGGCTGCGTGCATGAAAAAAAGAGTATGTGTGAGTGGGAGAAAGAGACACCAAGACTGGTATGATACGGAATGTCGAAATAAAAGGAAAGAGATGCGAAAATTGTTAAAGAATTGCGTCGTTCTTTAAAAGTAAAGACATCACGTCGTTCTCAGCAAGAAAGCAATAGATATGCTTTCTGTCTGGCCAGAAGGGAATATAAGAATCTATTATTCTTTAAGAAGAAAATGCATAATCGTATAGTGATTGAAAAATTGATAATCTCTATAAACAGTCAAAAAGATTTCTGGGAAACTATCCATCAAATTAGTCCAAAAAAGAAAAATGTTAGAAACCAGATTACGGTAGATGATTGGTTTAAACATTTTAAAACGTTGCTGGAAAAAGTTGATGTTTGCTCATCCGGAAAATGAGGAATTAGATAATGGTTTAGATGACGATGATGATGATTCCTTTAATAATAGACCAATTTCTGAAGATGAAGTTGTTCTTGCATTAAGAAAACTTAAACCCAAAAAAGCTGCGGGACCCGACGGTATTATTAGCGAAATATTAAAAAGTGCGAGTGCAATGGTTGTCCCTTTCTTTGTGAAATTTTTTTCAATGTTCTTTTTTAAGAAAGGTTTCTACCCGGATGGTTGGACTGAATCGATTATTTTGCCCCTTTATAAGAAAGGAAATGCCAATAATCCGGGAAATTATCGTGGTATAAGTTTTGTGTGATACAAGTAGTAAAGTATATGGTATAATTATTAACCGTCGCTTACAGGACTGGGTAACAGAAAATAATATTACTGGAGAATATCAGGCTGGGTTTAAAGCTGGTTACTCTACTATTGACCATTTATTTACACTGCTGGCATGCGTTCAAAAACAATTTTGTAATAATCGAAAACTTTATGTTTGCCTTTATCGATTTTGAGAAATGTTTTGATACTATTAATAGAAACTTACTATGGCCTGTTTTTGCTGAAAAATGGAATCAGAGGAAAACTTTTTCGTTGTATTAAAAGTATGTACACCAGTGTGAAGGCTCGTATTAGATGTGGTGCTACCTTTACTAACCAGTTATCTTGCTCGTCTGGAGTGAAGCAAGGAGATATATGCAGTCCAATTCTTTTCTCGTTATTTTTAAATGAACTGGCTATAGAGGTAATCAATAACGGCAGACATGGTGTCAATTTTCTGTCCGATTCGCTTGAATTGTTTATCCTTTTTTGGCTGATGATGTTGTTCTTCTTTCCGAGACTATTATTGGTCTGCAAACACAGTTAAATAGTTTACAGAGAGCATCCTCTTCACTTTGTTTAAAGGTGAATATGGATAAGAGTAATATTGTTGTTTTCAGAAAAGGTGGTTATCTGGGTGTGTGAGAGAGAGATGGGATATATGATGGCAATAACATGCCTGTAGTTAATGCATATAATATCTAGGAGTTTATTTTTCAACAAGATTAAGTTTTACTGTGGCATGTAGGGATATTGCTAGCAAGGCAAAAAGGGCACTTTTGAGTATAATGCAGAGATTGCGTCAGTGCAATAATTATTCTGTTGATGTTTTTCTAAAACTTTTTGATGCTCAGATACAGCCAATAATGCAATATGGTTCTGAAATATGGGGGATGGAAAAAGCTACACAGTACTGTGAAAAGATCCACTTGTTTGCCCTTAAGAAATTTTTTGTCTGTTGATATGCGAACACCAAATGATCTGTGTGTATAATGAATTAGGCAGATTCCCAATAAACTATTAACTCTATTGTTCGATGTATTTCCTACTGGTTAAAGTTAGTACAGATGGATGAACACAGGCTACCAAAGAAAGCGTATTTAATGCTGCTACATTTAGACCAGAAAGGCAAAAGGAACTGGGTAACAAATGTAAGATTATATCTGTTTCAGAATGGTTTTGGGTATGTATGGTTAAACCAAGGTGTTGGAGATGCAAAATGAGTTTTTTTTTTAGTTGTTTAAGCAGCGGCTTATCGATTGTAGATGGCAAAACTGGCAAGACCATGTGGAAAATAGTGAGCGGTATTCAATGTATAGAAGATTTTGCGATTACATGCACTGTATTCCAAAATATTTACAATTAGATATGGAGAGACACTTAAAACATATAATGTCATTGTTTCGTTTTGTGTGCATCAGACCTTGCTGTTCATTACTATAGATACAGGAATCCTACACACCTAATGATCTATTGTGTCCATTTTGTAAGGATACTGAAGAAAACGAAGTTCATTTTTGTCTTATGCTGTCCATTATACGATAAATTAAGAAAAGAATTGATCGCTCCAAAATATTACAGAATAGCAAATGCTTTTCATCTAAATCTATTGTTATCCCTCCGTTAATGCAAAAACTGTGAAAAACCTCTGCATTTACCTGTACAAAGCTTTTAAAGCAAGAGAGTTTGCAATTTCCTAAATTGATTTATAAGTAAGAGTGTAGATAATGAAATGTATAGTTGGTATTTATGTCTTGTTTCTTTGCCGAAACTTTGAAGCTCTTGTTTTCTGTAAACACACACCCTTTCTAAGGGGGGCGTGGCCCTATTGAAATAAAATGTCTGTAAAATGTACAGACTTATTCACTCTGCTCGCACTTATTGAGAAAAATGCTCTGATACGTTTGAAATGATTTATACAGGTACGTTGCAAATTTTCTTATTGTAGTTTCATTTTTTGTTGATATTAACAACACTAAACGAAAACTAGATGGCCTACGATAAAAATTTTGATGGAATAAATTTACTTCTTCAGTCATTCAACACTGGACAGTTAAATACAAAATGAATTTTCATCCTCAGTTGCTAAATTACATAAGCGGCATATGGCAGCTCCATTTCCGCTGTAATGCATATCTGTGGGAATGCACGGCAATTTCAGATACGCCAAACCTAAACTTGGTTAATGCTGCCCTTACAAAACTACATATTGACAATGAAACATATGGTTCAATCAAATGATTGACTTTAAAACATTCTGTACAATAAAAATCTGTCACCCCGTCCGAATGTGGGACTCCCAATCCTGCCACCCACAATCTATAATACGCTGCTGGAAAACAGGTCAAAAAACTGTTTGCACATCCGACGACACCCTGATTCAACCCAAACGCAACAAAAAGCCATACTTACATAAAACATTTACATACGCTACTTGCCCATGTTTGTTTACCTCTTTGATCAAATATATACATATTCTTATAAGCCAGAGCAGGTAGTATGTTATCATTCATTTGAACTACTTTTAAGCAGTACCTAATGCTTTTCGTGTAGCGTTTAAGTAAATAGGAGATCCTCCAAGTTCTGTGTATGTAAAATCATTGGGAGTCTTTTGATCAACATGCAAACATTTTTTCATAGCAAATAAAAAACGTACTTTTCCAATTTCTTGACCACTATTCAAGCCCCATATCGCAGCTCCATATAGAGCTACTGGTTCAACGTGTGTATCGAATAGTTTAGAAATATACTTGGGGAGTAGTTTTTAAACTTATACATTAAGGACAAAATGCTAACGACAGATTTTTCGCTTAACTGACCAGATCTTGGCAAGTAAACCTAAAAATTAAGCTTAGTTGAAAAATATAATCACAAATATTTATATGCATTCACCACAGACAGCTTACTTCTTCCATATAACCATGTTCGGCGTGTCACTAGACACCCACCTTTACGCAAAACTAGAATGTTATATTTTTCCGTATTCACTTTTAACTCCAGTGATTTTGTAGACCAGTCGTCGGAGTTTCAGACAACAACACAACATCATCAGCAAAAAGCATAATAAATATTTATACTTAATCAAATGTTACTCCATGTTTACCATTTTCATTAATTTGTTGAGCCAAATCATTAATAAAATGTGAACACAAGACGGGACTACACACACATTGCCTTGTTTTTTTACTCTTCTTGTACATTTAATTAGATCACTAAATCTAGCACCACATTTAATTCTAGCTTTGACATCCTGATACATCCTTTGATACATCCTTTGTATACACCGGTAAAGTTTTCCTTTTATTCCGTTATTTCTAAGTATTGGCCATAAAAGTTTTCTCGAATCGAATGAAAAGTTTTTTTTCAAAATCTATAAAAAGTTAAGTATAGTTTTCGATTATTTGCGAACTGCTTTTGTACAGCTGCCAAAAGAGTAAACATTTGATCAGTCGTTGAATAATCTTTTTTAAACCCAGCTTGATGTTCACCGGTGATATCATTCATTTCAGCCCAATTTGAAAGTGTACTGTTTATAACTGAACTATAAAATTTACTTGATATATTACATAGGGGGATATTCTCCTATAATTGTTTAGTATTGTTGACTTCACCTTTTTATATAAAGGCATATTCATAAAACTCTGACCAGCCTCTGGACACATTCCTTTGTCAAACAGAGCATAGAACAATGTCACCAAAAAGTCAACAGCACATCCCCCCAAATTCTTAAAAGAATTTCCCCTATCAAAGACATCGGGCCCATGAGCTCTTCAATTTTTTTCAACTTCCTGATTGCTGATGATAAAATTTCTTCCTTTGTGATAGGTTGGTCCATGTAAATTTATATACACGTCATCTGCAACATTCTAAATTGCCTGAGGCGGGTCATCTTTCTCTGAGACTGATTTAAAATGTTGGTGTGCCATTCCTCAATAGTAATATTATTTCGAGGCTGTGATCTCTTTTTGTACACTGAGCGCAATGATTTCCAAAACTCTTCTTGATTATACACAGAATTTAGTATTTTCATAAACTGAAGATCATTACACAACTTCTGCTTTCTAAGCAATAAAATGTGTGTATTCTCTCCTCGCTTTACAAAAAGCTGCCCCGTCTTCTTTATCAGATGTTTTCCTAATTATTCTTAGAAGTCTGCGCGTCTTTAATTTCTCTGCCTTGCCTTCTTATCGTACCAGACATTCTGTCTGTTTGAACTGTTAACACAAATACACTGTTTCATAAAGTCTGCAACGTCTTTCACAATATCATTGAACATGTGCAACGCATTGTTTACATTAACATCAATCAACATTGATGCTGATGAGAGCTTTTCACTAATGTGCTCGGAGTTCATCATATCACAAAAAATGTTCGGCATGATCATCATTCCACACAAATTTTTCTACATGTTCCTTTTCATCAAAACCTCCAACTACGTCTAATGCAGCATCAGACATGTTCATGCAGAATTCCAAAGGCTTATGGTTGGATTCAATTTTATCTGTAACAAACATACTAATGGTTATTATGTAGTCAACAAATCATACGAAGACACAAAGTAATCATTTATGCTATGACCTGAATCAGAAATGTATGTGAAATGACCGGTCTGGTCGCCACTACATACACCATTTAACATAAATAATCCCAAAGTACTACACATGTTCAAAAAGATTTTCCATAGGAGTTCAATGATATGTGCTCCGAACATCTGTTGATAGACACGCTATCGCTGTTCCCGAAATAAGAAATACATCGTAACTTCATCACTGTATTCAGGGATAATATTCGCTGTTCTGGCATTAAAGTCGCCACACATCAGTAACGACAACTCTTCTATAGATATACAATGATCAGTTAAACAATCGTCCAATTGGCTTTTTTCCATTTTCCACATGAAATGCAGCATAGTATGGTGAGTGTTCTGGAGGAGTGCATACACAAATATACAGAACATTTTTGAAAAACGAAACAGTATTTTTGTCAAGCACAAACAGTACAAAATTCTCGTTACCCGCGTCGTCGAGTCGCATCACATATGCAACAAGACTAATTTTTATCAAACATATTGCCCCCCCCCCCCCCCCCCCCCCCCCCCCCTTCTCCGACACCTTCCCTTCTGTGACAATTTGACGGCAGGCTGAAAGAAAGCCGTGTGCTCAGTGAACACTGTATCGATAAAAATCTTCCATGAAAGTTTCTACCAAACAAATAAGATCAAACGAAGATACATATTGTACATAAATAGAGTCTGAAAGTTTAGACAGTAGACTGCTGACATTCCAGTGGAGAAACTTCAATCTCTTTAGCTTTGTTATCATCCGTAACTGAATTTTCCGATTTATAATCAGATTCATCTTCGATATTTGTCTGCTCATAGCTATCTCCCGAAAACCCCACATCACTCGTGATCGCACACGCACGCGTA
>JADBJO010015557.1:23719-31219 GCA_016801955.1 Conus betulinus
TCTCCAATATTGTTTGTGTTAGTAATGAGCTGTAAACATTGTAATAAGCGGTTAGAACTTCAAAGAAGTCATAAGCTGTATTTGTTCAACACACTCCAGAGACAGACGCCAAAATGCTCCTTGAAAAAAAAAACACCCTTGGGTGACAAAACTGTCCGCTCAAGCATGTAATATGACATACAAACAACACTGAAGCAGGTAAACAAGTTAGTTGCTTTATCAAGGATGAGTTTTGAAGAAAAGAAATCACGAAGCATTTTCTGCTGAATCGAAAAGGAAAGTAACAACAAACAGTTACGTTTACAGTGTGTAACCAGCCGTTCGCTCAGTGACAGGGAAGTGCAAAGAGAAGCAGGATAATACAGAATTTGCAGAAAAAAAAACAAACAAACAGATGTCAAAAGAATCCGGAAGGCAGTCCAAGAAAGCCAGCAGGGGCAGTGGATATTACCAGTGTAAAAAATGCACTCCCAATGAAGTGTCAGCTGACTTGAACAATGGCACATGGCAGCTGTTAGGATGCGTGTTTACCTGCTATGGCACCTGTTAGAATGCGTGTTTACCTGCTAGGGCACCTGTTAGGATGCGTGTTTACCTGCTGTGGCACCTGTTAGGATGCGTATTTACCTGCCAGGGCACCTGTTAGGATGCGTGTTTACCTGCTAGGGCACCTGTTAGGATGCGTGTTTACAAGCTAGGGCAGCTGTTAGGATGCGTGTCACAGGGCAGCTGTTAGGATGCGTGTTACATGGCAGCTGTTAGGATGCGTGGTTACATGACAGCTGTTAGGATGCGTGTTGTTACATGGCAGCTGTTAGGATGCGTGTCCACATGGCAGCTGTTAGGATGCGTGTTACATGGCAGCAGCTGTTAGGATGCGTGATTACCTGCTAGGGCACCTGTTAGGGATGCGTGTCATATGGCAGCTGTTAGGATGCGTGTTTACCTGCTAGGGCACCTGTTAGATGCGTGTCATATGGCAGCTGTTAGGATGCGTGTTTACCTGCTAAGGCACCTGTTAGGATGCGTGTCACATGGCAGCTGTTAGGATGCGTGTTTACCTGCTAGGACGCCTGTTAGGATGCGTGTTTACCAGATGGGGCACCTGTTAGGATGCGTGTTTAACCTGCTAGGGCAACCTGTTTAGGATGCGTGTCTACCTGCTATCAAGCGGGATTGTAACACATTCATCGATTTCTTTTCTTGTTCCTGACGTTGCCACTGCGTGTTTACAGACCACACGTACAGCCACGGGTTGAGGGCAGAGCTGAGGGGTGACAGGAAGACAATCACGATGTTAAACATCTCATCAAACACAGACACAGCACACAATCTCATCAACGTAACCACTCCAAATGCCAACCAGAAAACAGCATCCGTGACAGACACTTTTCTCATCACGTGACCCGAGGAATACACTAACCTGTAGGTGAGATTGAGCGCTATCCGGTATTTTGGTGTTCGCCATAAGATGATGATACCCTGGCCAGCTGCAGTCATGGAACACAAAGCAACGTTGACTGCCACTACCACTGGGAACCATGTGAACCTCTGCCGTGAGTGAGACTGGTCAGTGAGAGCCAGGCGACACACAGCCCAGACTGTCCACGAAGGCCCCAGTGTGTCAGTCCTGGAAGAAATGGAATTGACGACAACAGGATTCCAAAGATCCACGACACAATGCACAACATAGGTATGAGCTGGCTGAATCTCCTCAAACCGTCAGAGAACAAAAGGCAATGATATGATGCAAAGTGATGAGCCAAACGATCGTTGGTGATACCGTGCTGGACACAAAGAAAAGAAAACCAGCCACTTTGCAAATTGCGTTGTGTATCCAGTCTTTTTTCATTCTCCATGTATTTTCCACGAAAAGTGAGGTCTGGCTGTGGCAATGATGATGATGACATGACATCCCATACAGACATCAGCCAGCTGTTTATTAGAAACTGCCACCACAGAACTGCTTCCAGTCATGTCTTTGACAGTGAAAGAAACATGGAAGCACACGACATAGCCTGTCACAGCGGACACACCTATCAGCCAAAAGAAAACCCTGTGGAGATCAGTTGGCAGCAGCGTTGCACACGATGGAAGTGTGGTATCAGGGGCATAACACTTGACAGCATCTGAGTGTTTAGAACGCAGGTTCTTACAGCAGATTCTGTAGTTCGATGAAAAGATGCGTTGTAGATGATCTGACCCTGACAGCAGATCAAAGGGGAAGTTACTCAGTGAATTCCCCCTCAGATCCAGCTCTTGGATTTGTGGCATATTCTTTTAAACCTCTCCGACCAACTGTTTCAATAGCACAGAACGAGATGTTCATCATTTTCACATAAGGTAAGTATATAGATAAATCAGAGTGAAGAATATTCATATACGTATGGGATAAGTCTATATGACCTAGTGTGTATATAGAACGTGCTCCCTTCTCTTACTTATTATTTTGTTGAGAGGATTGTGTTTTAAGTCAATACTTCTCAGATTTGGTAGCAGATAGAAAACAGTCAAATCAACGTTTTCCAGATTATTATGAGCAAGACTGATGTACTTCAAGTTTACATATTTAATGTTTGAAACATTTTGAATGGAACAATGCAACAAAATTAAAGCAACAAGATATGTGCTCAACTTGAAATCAACCAGTGACATATTTGAGCCTGTTGCATCCACGTATCTTAATTGGGTAAAGCGGCCAGAAAGAAAAGGTTTTGAACATACGAAGACACGACCTTGACATTGGCATCCTTCAGGACAGCTCCTGTCACACATCAGTTCATCATCACGTTGTGGACACTGACCCCAACCATCACACAGATGATCTCCATGCACACAGATTCCGGAAAGTCGGCATCGGTAGAAACCAAGGCACCCCGCTGCCTCACACTCGTGCTCATCTTCTCCATAAACACAGTCAAAGAATCCATTGCATCGTGTGTAGACAGGCAGACAATACAGCCACTCAGACGTGCAACGGTAATGACTGTGAGGACATGATTCATCAGCTGTCATTATCTGTTTGAACGAAGTAGCCTGTCCCATCTAAATCCACGTAATACTGCTGCTTCATGTCTTCTCCTCTGATCAGGGCATGGTAGGTGGCATCATCAGGACACTCTGCCTCATCCGAATCGTCTACACAGTCTGTGAATTGATTACACTGTTGGTCAAGTGACACACATTGACCATTCAAGCACAGAAAACCCAGTACACCGAGAATCACAAAATGACTCATCACTTTCGTCTGGACAATCCTGTCTGAAGTCGCAAACTAGCGTGTGATGTACTGTTGTCATGTCGTCATCACATCTGAATGGGACGTAGGGGAATCGACTCCCACCAAAGAACGTGTCAACTAGCCCTGGACAAGTTACGTTCAGCGATGTGTAGGTTTTCGAATTCATAACTTTAATGGAATTACTCCCAGCGTCACACGACAAAAACACATGTGCAATATAACTGGCACAGCAAATAAACAAATGTTGTCGTGTGTACTGGCAAATAGATCTATAGGACAGTATGGGAGCCAATGACACAAGTGAATTTATGACACCGCGTAACTGTAAATCAAGTTTCACATATAATTAATTTCAGCTGGAGGTATTTAAGCAAAAATTCCTTTATGTGTAATTAACACGCTTTGAAAAGTCCTTGAAGGAATAATGTAATCCTCGAAATGAAGGTGATTTGTGTTATAAACAATAGTGGTGTCAAAACCATTTATAAACTTGCTATATTGAAAAGGCGCAGAATACCAGCCTAGGCTTAAACTCACTGTTGTGTAAAACGTGATAAAATTTTTCAGCACATTTTGAAAGTCAAACTTTTCCTTCCCAGTTTTCACAGACGCTAGTTTTTTCATTTCTTTTGAGACATTCCATGTAAGAAAGCACACTGGGCACGACGCCTTGTTGTACCACGATCAATCTAAAACACTTATTCCGTGATGCCACCAGCCCCTTGCAATCAGCACTGCTAAAAGGACAGTCTCCTGTTTCATCCCGGCCATCTTCACATTCCGTCCACTGGTTACAGTGCAGATGAGCTTGAAACTCGGGGTACCGCTGTACAGAACAGTTGAACAAAAACCACTGGGCAGCTGCACTGGCTGGTTATATCCAGGATGCAAAGACAGCAACAGTTTCAGACCATTATGCCATCCAGGCGAAAATCGAAAATGAATCTGAAGGTGCGAAGTGTACATGGTAATGAACAATGGACGACATGTAACACAAACATGCTCAACGCTTTTGTGAGCTGTATTTGGTTTTGTATGACTTATGCTGATTGAATATAAGTCAGTGCCAGTGAAGTGCATCTGTTGAATACTGATGACGTGTGTTGTGGGAACTCTCCAGTTATGGGTATACTGCAATTGAAGGGGACGGAAAGGCAGCATGTGTGGCAATATTAGATACATGGACTGTCCTGATGTAAAGTTTACAATAAATTCATGATATCTTACTTGCTCAAAATGAACCTTGATTGGAGGACTGTTGATGTACACTATCGACATCTTTTCCACAGTTGAATCAACAAAACTTTCATTCAAGTCGTGAGAATAGCATTTCACAGTAAAGGAATTGATTTTTTCTCTCTCAGTTAATACTTCAGTTTTCCAGAGTCTGGAATCACATTCATGGGACAGCCTTTGGATGTGAGCACGCACATAGCTGCGCCAAGGTACGCGGACAGACAGCGTACAGAAAAGTGTATCATGGCCGCACTTCCCGTATACCACTCCACTGCGACTGGCTGTCGGTAATACGTGGCTTTCACAGCTGGATGCATTGGCCTGTATGGTGTGTGATGTCTTTGTTGTTTTGATTTATGAGATATTCTATGCCGGGACAATTATCAGTTATTGTCAGTGGACCAAGAATGGCGCCAGAAAGGAAACATTCACACTTTGCTGTATGGATAGGTCAGCACAGAAAAAGAGGAGAAAACAACAGAATCCAAAACGCGCCATGATGCAGCTTCACGATAACTCAACACTGACTGCTGTGGTCGGATGTTTCGCTGAGACTTCTTCCATTACAACACCCCTCAGGTTCTGAAACATGTTGATGTTGAGGACAATGCGTGGATGCCAAGCTTCTAGGCCATGAACGAATGTAAACGTTCTGAGCCGTGTATCAATGTCATGTTCTGAGCTGTGAGTTTAAAAATAATGTGTCAACCAATATCCTATTGGCTACACATTCTCCATTTGTCAGAAAGTTCTCTTGCCCATAGAATGTATCAATGCATGCATTATCAAGTGGACCCAAATGATCGTTGGCTGACATTTGTTAAAGATACATTGATATTGGCCATGTTTGGACAAATCAGTTTACGTTTAATATACTGAGACTAAAGTTATAACATCTGAAAAGTTAGAAAATGAATGTATTCGATTTTGGAAAGACAAGAAAACATTCATGGAAACCTACTTCTTACAAGACCATTGTAAAAGAATATGAAACAGAAAATTATTTGACCACTCTTACAGATCCGAGGCACAGACAACCTTCGGATCAGCGCCCATGACTTAAGAATAGAAAAAAGGACGATATCTGCATATGTCTAGAGATCAAAGACTTTGCAATCGTTGTAATGTATTGGAAAACGAAGTCCATTTTGTTGGTCACTGTGATAAGTTTGATGCCAACAGAAATATTTTAATGAAGGGCATAAAATGTCTTATATATTAATGCTTCAAAATATTGTTCCAAGCCAGTTAATGACTATGGAGAATGTGCAGTCATTATTAGGGAAATTTGTGTATGATCGTTTTTTGTTCTTCCATGATAACCATATTGTGTATCATATACCCTGAGGTTTCATGACAATAGAATTTATTCTATTCTATTCTATTCTATTCACACACACACAGAGCAACAAAAATACAAATTCATCATCAACAACAACACATACATGCAAACGCACGTACACAGATGCAGACACACGCACATATATTTCTTTAATCTATGACATAAGAGCAAGCTTTGTTTATAATTGAATACACCCACACACCACACACACCACACACACACACACACACACACACACACACACACACACACACACACACAATTAAGTGGTGGGAAAAACAAGTGCAGGCTAACAATTCTTCCGTCATTTTTGTTATGACTTGACAAAGATCTAAACTTTAAAAAAAGGGTTGAAGATGAAGAAAATGGAAACATAAAATTAAGAAAATATAATGTAAATATGACAACCTTTCACTAGCTGCATGAGGGAACCATCGAAATCCATCTTGAAGGCAGATCTATTGGTATAGCCTGCTCCTAGCCCTTTCATCCGCTGGATCGGACTCATCAGGGAGACACGGCTGATTGTGCCCGTGCTCTTGGCGTCAAACAGAGACACACCACAGCCCATAACTCTTAGGGGTTCTCAACGCCAAGGGTTCAAACAAGAATCCTACAGCACCCCCAAAGCAGCCAGCTAAGGGTAGTAAATGAAACAAAACGAAAGTGTGGAGAGGAAAGAAGTTGCTGAAAAAACAAAACATTATGCAAACAGTTTTTTTTTCTTAAAAAAAAAACTATTTGCATAATGTTTTTGAAAAGTGAAAAGACGTGTAATTATAAACGACTTCTAAACGGGGGTGGGGGTGGGGGTGGGGTGGGGGTTAAATATGACTGATATGAGGGTGTTGCAGCAGCAGTCATTTCAATGTGAATGGCTGGTCAGGTTGTCCGAGGCCTTAGCTGAATGCAATGGTCCAGGATTCCAAGAGCATACTTTTCAACTTTTGGAAAAGATTTTTCTTTTTTTAAACTCAACTGAAGGATAAAAAAATAAAGGTTTGAAAGACATTTCCTCACTTTTTTGGCGGGAACTACTAAAAACGTGGCTTTTGATATCAAATATATACCTAAAAGAAACCCCATCGCATGGAATGCCTTTGAAGTAACGGCAGTATCACTTATTAGGTTCAAGTGATATCATTTCAAGAAGTGGCAAAAAAAAAGCTATAACGCACATACACGATATGTTACGAACTAACTTACTCTTAACATTTAGAGAGGTTGAAGAAATTTTAGGGCCTTCCGCTGAACTTTACATGCAGTATATGGTCGTTTATCTGGCTGTATCATCATTTCTAAGGGCCAATGCAGGTTATGTTTTTGATGAACATAAGGAAGAATATGTTAGTTTCAATGACAACTCCATGATAACAGCAAAGATGTTTCGCATTCATTTAACTCAAGATCTATACTGTGCCCCCTCTTGTGAAAACAAAATTGGCACAATAAATTCGGAATCACTTTGGATGAAAATTTTTTTGGAGTTTAGTCATAAAAGCAACCTCAGAAAGCAGACTTAGAGAGTTACATTGGAAGATCCTACATAATACTTTTTCTGACAAACATACTGCTGTTTTAAATGGGCCTAGCTACTAATAATAAATGTACTTATTGCAAGGGTGAAGTGGATTTTGTTGAGCACTTCTCCGACTGTTATATAATCAAACCTGTTTGGTCA
>JADBJO010015557.1:36219-43408 GCA_016801955.1 Conus betulinus
GTGTGGGGGGGGGGGGGGGTGTGGTGGGGGGGTGGGTTTTGGGGGGGGGGGGGGGGGGGGGGGGGGGGGGGGGGGGGGGGGAGGGGGCTGCGTGGTGAGAACAAACCTAATGTAATTCAGCTTTTTTCCCTTTTTTTCAATAAAGGGCTCTAGCAGACACAAACATCATACACAATGATTAGTGACAATCTCATTGTTGAATATTTTTGTTCAGCTGCTGCAAATGCTAGCTAAACCCAGACCTTTGCTGAATTATGATCAATGGCATGTTGCTAGCAGTCATGGTGGTAGTAGATAGACGAAATCTGGCAGACCAGTTATTAATAAGTGTATCTGGTAGACCAATCAGTAATAGTGTATCTGGTAGACCAATTATTAATAGTAAGATCTCGAGAGTTACAGGCGCAAATAAAAGTACCAACCATGATTTACATATGATTTGCTTTCGTTTCGTCCTAGCAGATATAGTTGGTAGCAGAATCAAACTTGCCACCCAATGGTTAATAATGATAAAAGTTTCCACTTTTCACTTCATTGCGCAGATATGTGTGTTTTGCTATCAGCTTTGTGATTCCACTGTTGATGTCATATAACTGAGCGTATAGTCCTCCTATCACTTGCTCGTTGTCATGTGTTTGAAGCTGTTGTGGTGTTGAGAGTATAAGGTTGGTGACGTGTTTGTTGAGAGGACGGTTGTTACAATCTTTAAAGTGTCCTCGTTGATACATGTGAAGACACAGGTTCTCTAATTTGTCAAGATGGTCACGCCAACATCTGGGTTCGTCAGTTTTAAGAAGCAATCGCACTTACCGTTCTGAGACCTCGACACTTACCATACCTGTGCCTGTCAACAAGATGGTCATGGTCAGTTACAGGGAACATACTCCAATGCTAGTTTATGTAAGTCTGTATCGTCACTTCATGAGTTTGTATGCCAGAGGAGGTCTGACACAATATTCAGACTCAAGCGTGTTCTTGTATGGAACAGGTACATGCATGCGGGATCCGATTTTGCCCACCTGTTTCAAGCCGTGCGATTCGGAGTAAAGATACGCATGGAATCGGCCTTGAGCGCAGCATGCTGTCAGGTTTTCTTTTCATTTCTCTCAGAGATGGAAAGACCTCTGAATTTTATCCCAAGGGCTTTGGAACTGTGTTCCACGAAGCATTACGCCAGCTTCCATCACCACCTGGCCTGTAACCTGAAGACAGAGTGTGAGGATGGTCGGGATGAAAACCGGCGTCTGCCCCTACAGCAGTCCTCAGTGCAATGGACTGATTGCGATGTGATGCGTAGCCATTGCTACAAACTTGTTCCTAGTCTGAGAGGATTTGTCAGTAGCAGAAAAGATTTTAACGAAAGGGCTCATGAGTATTGTAACTCAATACAAGGGAAAGTGAATTTTCCTCTATGTGCTTATAACTGGTATGCTGTGATCAGAAAGAAAATCAAGTATCACCCCTATCGGCTGCTGCTTCCCTTTGGGTTGGCTTGTACACTGAGGATGCGTCCCTGCCTATGATGTACAGGCGTGCTCTGGTTAACAATGGCATGGTGTGATTCTGCATCATTCATGGAATACCTATGTGACTAATCGTAAAACATCGAAGGGCTGTGCCAGAACATATGTACCCAAACCATTGAAACTTACCCCACATTTATATTCCGAACTGTGTGTGTCGACAAATTCTTTGGCTCTTCCTATGGGACGATGTGTGAATTCAAAATTAATCACACATCAACAAATCATTATAGTTCAAAGGAAGTATCAATGAGCAAACGTTTCATTTCCACAACTATCAGGGACACCAGCACATGACAGAATGCCCTGAAGGTTATGTGATGCCTACCTTTCTTCTCTGTGGGTCTGCCCAGTACAGGATGTGTGGTCAACAACAAACCTCCGCCTGCATGTTTTCTACAAGAGCGTCCAATACATACACATTTTGAAACCATCTGGCCATCAGAGAGTCTCTCTGTTCCCACGTACACTTGCAGTGAGGATATGACACGGGTATCATACACTTTGGTATGCGATTTTATAACTGACTGTCATGATAAGAGTGACGAGTTCTTCTGCAAGCATCCTTCTTGCCCGCGGGGGGGTTTAGGTGTCACAATGGCCAGTGCCTACCCTATGAAACACGTGTGACAACATGGTTCCACTGCCGGGATGAGTCAGATGAAGAGTACTGTGCAGACGTCAGAAGAATCAAGATGGTGCAAACAGAGTGCGTTGCCACCCCTACCCTCGTCCGTTCCGTTTTGATGGCATTGCACAATTCATCATCGCTACCCCGATGAAATCCAATGAGTCTTGTCCTGAGAGCCACTACCGTTGTCCTGGTGACTTCAATGATTGTCTGCCTGTCTACACCCGCTGCAATGGACTGTACGACTGCATCGAGCACCAAGATGAACAGAAATGTGAAGACGTGAAATGTCCAGGCTTCTTTCGGTGCAGACGTTCAGCACTATGTTTACATAGTGACCAGGTATGTGATGGCTGGCCTCACTGCCCAATGCATGACGATGAACTGTCCTGTGGCATTACATGTCCTGTAGATTGTCTTTGTCAGGGTTATACCTTTCTGTGTCCTCAGCCTTTCTCTGCTGAACTCTTTGCTCAGCTCCGATACCTGGATGCCACAGGGTCAGGTTTGTCACTGGAGGATGTGGGGAACAACACCCTCCTCATTGGTGTGGTCCTTGCACGGTGTTCTTTGACGTTTCTGCCTAGAATTCACTTGCTGAACGTCAGGCTTTGGATATCAGTGGTAATCAACTCCAAAACGTCAATCTGTCGTCCGTCCTCGCTTTAGAGAGTCTGCAAACACTGTCTTTGAGCGACAATCCTCTGTCCTCTCTCTTCACCGGTCTCCCCTCTGTTCATCAACCCGGCGCACTGACCACGTTGAACCTGGCCCACACTGCCCTGACTATGCTGGACACAACAGTCCTGACCTCATTCCCTTTCCTCCAGACACTGAATTTAACTTTCACAGCCATTCACACCATTGGCCTGGCAGGCTTCCAGCTTACACCTCAGTTTACATGAACTCCACATGGATCACAGCCCCATTAAAATATTTCCACCTGATGTCTTCAAGGTCTGACCAATGTACGCTTCATATCCACAGAAAACTACAAGCTTTGCTGTCCTGAAACACTTCCTCCTAACCTGAACAGCTTGGTTTGTCTGGCACCAAAAAAAGATGAAATCTCATCCTGCAAAGATCTACTGCAGTCGTGGACATACCGAGGGTTTCTGTGGCTGGCCGCCTGTCTGTCTTTGACTGGTAACGTCTTCTGTCTCTCTGCGCTCGTTTGTTCGTGAAGAGCATGGCATCCTCAAGTGGTTTCAGTGTCTTTGTAACCAACCTCTCCATCGCCGACTTTCTGATGGGTGTTTTACATCGTGGTCATTGGAGTGGCTGACGAACGCTTCCGTGGACAGTATCTCTCCACAACGATGACACGTGGAAACATAGTGTCACCTGCAAGACCGCTGGGTTTTTTGTCTTTCTATCCAGCGAAGTGTCAGTGTTGATCATCTGGTTGATCACACTGGATCGTTTTGTTGTCTTCCGCTTTCCTTTCAGTTCTGTGAAATTTGGTCGAAAAATCAGCTGCAGTGGCTGTGTTATGACTTGGCTGGTTGGCTGGTTTTTTTAGCCTTGTTGCCTCTACTTGCTGCCTGTGACGTCACATTGGGAATTCTACAGTCAGACAGGTATTTGTATTCCTTTGCCAGTTACAAGACGGAATTTTTAAAGGAAGAATGTATTCTGTCAGTGTTTTAATCCTGTTTCAATTTCACATTGTTTCTCTTTATCTCAGCTGGTCAAGCTTTCATCTATTGGTCAGTTCAGGGCAATGCTGTGAAAATGAATTCGACCAAAGTGTCACGTGACATGACCATAGCTCGGCGGTTGATCACTGTTGCCGTGACAGACTTCCTGTGCTGGTTTTCCCATTGGTTTATGTGGGACGTTGGCTTTAGGCGGTATTCCCATACCTGGAGAAGTGAATGTCGTCCTCGCTGTGTCTTTGTTTTACCTTTGAACTCCGCCATAAATCCATTCATGTATACGTTCAACACACTGGCCGAGAAAAGGAGAAAGGTCTATGAAGATAAATTCATGAAATGGCTAAAACTGTTCATCCAGATTTATTTGCTAATTAAGAAACAGCTCTTCAATCCACTTTCTGTGTGCATGTCCCTTTTCATCTCTCTCTCTCTCTCTCCCTCGCACGTCTCTCTCTCTCTCTCCTCTCTCTCTCTCCCTCCTCTCCTCTCTCTCTCCCTCTCTCTCTCTCTGTGTCAGTGTATGTGGTTGTGTGTGTGTATAAGGTGGATGTTTGGGGGCGACTTGTAGGGAATCGGATAGAGGATATAGGGAGGGAAAAGCATGTTATATCTTTTGTCCCATTTGTTAGTGTGGAGCCTGCTGGTTTGTGTTGGTGTCCATATCTGCCGGCAGTCACGCCAGTTTTGCGCCAGCCTACGTGCTACATATGCGTATAGGACGAGCGGTATGGGGGTAGGGGGGGGGGGGTGGATGGCTTGATGGTGGGTGTGGCATTCAAAGAAAGATAGCTATCACAAACAATAGGTTAACACGCATGATATGCGAATGAGTAAACGAACATGCCATTGTTAGGCTACAGGTCACGTGATCAAGAACCCCAGCTTGTTGTAAGCAAGCATTTGATGCGCATGTACATATTTTAGGGACAGGAGAGGGGGGCGGTTGCACGCTGGGACTGCACCAGGTTTTTGCATCAATGCACTGGGCCAGGGTTGTAAGACACCGACGTTTGGAGACAGAGACAAGACCAAAAGTCAGAAGAGATGGTCGACCTAGGAATTTACAGGCCATGTGCATAAAAGGTGCATTAGTAATTGAATGGGTGCACGGCGCCACATATATCAATACGTGAGGGACGTTTGTACAGATGAGACAGACTGTACATGCATGTGCCTGCGAACAATCTTGTACTGTCACAGAGAGAGAGAGATGAGGAGAGAGCGAGAGAGAGAGAGAGAGATGGAGAGAGAGAGAGAGGACGAGGCTGAGACGTGAGATAACGTTAGATACCGCCAGGAGAGAGAAGAGAGAGAAGAGAGAGGAGAGAAGAGAGAGGAGAGAGAGAGAGAGAGGAGAGAGAGGAGAGAGTAGAGGAGAGAGACGAGAGATGTTGAGCAGAGTGCGGAGTTTGCGAAGCGATCAGAGGAGAGTAAGAGAGCGCGAAACCCATTATCGTTCAGAGCGAATAGAGCCCGCACGTTAGAATGCTTAGCCCTGTTACCCATTATCGTCATTAAATGCCCTCCAGCACTGTACTGAGGGACTCTTGGGGCATTGTGGGTACTGATAGAGCATTTATTCTAGGTCAAGGAATCATCACTCTTCAGATTCTTCACAACAAACTGTCCTGCCTTGTAATGCTTATGATCATCTTACCAAAATGCCATTTCTTACGATGTCACTGTTGTTTAACACAGTAGAACTGCAACTATACCATTCGTTCACGAACGCAAAAGTCTTGTTTTCGTCATATCTGCCCACAGGGTATTCCTAGCTGTTTTGAATATAAAATTGTTTGTTTTTAAGTATGGCGTGGGGATGGTGAGGGGGGGGGGGGGGGGGGGGGGGGGAGGTGGGAGAAGGGGGAAACGGAGGAGGGTGGGAGGTTGGGCTTAAAGACCATGCATTTCAAAATGACAATGATTATCGGTGTCAGGGGAACCACACAACAGAAACACAGTGACACACACACACACACACACACACCACACACACACACACAACAACACACACACACACACACACAACACACACACACACGCACGCACGCACGCACCACACCAGGGCCACACACACACACACACAAACACACACACACACACACACACACACACAATGACTAACTAATTTTAGCAAGGAAACAATCAGACATTGTACCAAGCAATATATTGTGTTGTATTATGTACGACGCGAGTCTGTATGTGCGGTGTGTGTGTGTGTGTGTTTGTGTGTGTGTGTGTGTGTGTGTTGTGTGTGTGCGTGCGTGCGTGCGTGCGTGCGTGCGTGCGTGTTGTGTGATGTGTGTGTGTGTGTTGTTGTGTGTGTGTGTGTGCGTGTGCGTGCGTGTGCGTGTTGTGTGCGTGTGTGTGTGCGTGTGTGTGTGTGTGTGTGTGTGTGTGTGTGTGTGTGTGTGTGAAGGAGAGAGATTGTTCACTGGATACCTAAATGCATAGGTTTTAGCAGCATCAGACACACAGACTACAAGGGAATCAGTTAAAAAAAAAAAAAAAAAAAAAAAAAAAAAAAACACCTTTCATATGTGGTGGCGCGAATACACGCAACTATGTCGACACTCAAGAGTCCATTGTTCCTCACGCTTCTTCAATAATCAGGGAGAGCAACGGACAATACCTAAGGAACAATGCACAAAGCACAGTTACTGCTGGCACTGGAATATACCATGCACACAGGTAACCGAGCGCCTACCTCTCTCAGTTCAGTGTGAGGAAAACACATACAAGACGCATGTTGTGTTTTCGCCAGGAACGGCAGTTATAGTGAAAACGAAAGAAACAACTAAAGAAACAAACGAAAAAGAAGGTTTTTAAAGGGGGGGAGGAGAAGGGGAGGGGGGGGGGGGGGGGGGGGGGGGGCGTTTGCGTAGCCCCTTGACGCAAACACGTGTATGCATGTGTATAAAACAACTGCATGTATAAAGAATGACTTTGAAAGTAAACTTGTCGAAGAAATGGAGCCAAAACTAGCAGAAAATCTCTAAGTGAAAAAATCGCCATCCCGTTTTGAAACACGGCAGACTGGGGGTAACACTTGCAGCTTTACTACACTATTTGAATCCAGAGAAAGTGAAATGATAAAATATTAATGTCCTGTGTATGGGCGTTAGAATATACAATTTTCAATGCCACCAACCGGGTTCAAGTCAGATGTGGCGCGTTTTCTGTAGGCCTACACATCAAATGAAGTGTTGTGCCATTCGACCGGTCCTTTTTTTTTTTAAACACACGCAACAAGTGCGCGCTCCTCAAACACGCACACACCCACACACACGCAACGCACGCACGCACGCACCGCGCGCAACTCGCGCTACGGTCACTGCACGCCCAAGCACGCACCCACGCTGCGCCACACACAACTC
>JADBJO010015558.1:0-17500 GCA_016801955.1 Conus betulinus
TACCATTTCGGCGACTCGTGTCGCCCCGAATTAATTCTATAAAAATACAAAAATAGACATTGAATGAAACAGAAATAGAGACGAAAGACAGCGTTTAACTCAGCTAGTATCGATCCCTTTTTGTCTGTTTCATCTTCGATTTCAAACGAGATACGAATGTTTGCTTTTGATGGATACTGGTTAGAAAAGGAAGTTGTTTTTTTTTTTTTTATGTACAGCCACTACTTTTCTCCCATGGTACTGGTACACAGTAGCTTCATCTGATTGGTCCTTTGTTTGAAGCGCCATTCATACTCTCGTCCTACCCTGCCCCTTTCCCACACCAGGAAGGCACGCCTGTCTCCTGCAAAGCGCATCTGACAACGCAGTTGGGGTGAGAAACAAAAACTGTTGAAAATCGATCTGCACCACGTGTGATATCAACTGAACGGTCAACCTCTTGCAATTTTTCAGTGAAAGGAAACGTCTGACGGGCCGCCAACAAGCCAGCTCCCCACCTTCCCGCCAAGGGGTTCTGTCCGTTTGAAAAACAAAGGACCCATTTTGGGGTGTAATGAGAAACCATCTGATCACCCGACATGTGCGCTTACTTTACCCACCGTTTATCGTCAAACAAGCCCCGACAGCTGCCATGGTCCAGTATTAGTGTTTCAGGCTGCGGACTGAGAGGGCTCTGGGTTTGAGTCCCATTAGCAGCCGTTTATATGTAGGATTCCTAGCTCCGGTATGCAGGTTTGCTGTCCAGAGCTGAGCAAGCCAGGATTCAAAAGGAGCCACACAGAGAAGTTTCATCTCGAGTTTGTTTATTTATTTATTTTTTTAAAGAATCGTTTGTCAGAGTACTGCCAAAAGTTTCAAGGCCAATACCGCAGGTGTCTGTATCTCTCAGACCTGTTTGACGTTGGGATATTACATGAGGGACAAAGTATCATCTTGATCATCCTTCAGCTCGCTAGACCCACTGACCACAGGGAAAGTCCTGTTGACAGTGGGAAAGACTACAACTTTGGATTCTCTCTTGAGGGCACATAAGACCGTATGGCGAAAGCTTGGCTGTGTCTGGAGTGGCACTGTCTTCATCTGTCCGTGGGCAGGGGTGGTTGGGTCTGTGGGGTGTGCTCGACAGCTGGAGGGTGGTGTTTTTCGCCGGTGGGTTCTGCAGTCATGAAATATAGGGCTGGTACACCCATGGGGGATGCTACTTTAAGGCTGTTATGAGTTGCATCCTGTAGTCTGATTTACCTCTGTTCAGGAGCAGTTTATGTCCCTTGATATCTTAATGGAGTGTCCTGCGCGTGCCTGTAACCCATCGTCACACAGCGCAGGCCTCCAAGGGGTGGTACAGGACTGCTCTAAAGGCATGAGTACTTACATAGCGCTTATCCTCGGTCAGAGACCAAGGTCTTAGCGATTAACAATCCACGCTCTCGTGTATACAAAGGGCTGCCTGCCTGGGGCAGAGCCAACTGAAGAGCTGCCTGCTGGCGCTACATTCAGTGGTTTTCCGTGTCAATCTCAGTCGAAAATCCGTCATTCAGTTTTCTATTCATTTCTTCATTCTGTCAGTTGTATACCAATAGCTAAAACTGCCTTCGTTTTCGAAGGTTTGGCGATGGGATTTTACGTGTGTGCAAAACGCTCTGCATGCGTTCAGACCCGGATCCTCGGCTTACAATCTCATTTGAAGAACTTTTCAGGAAATGGAGTCAAATCCACTGTGACCCCCCTGTACCGAAACGGTCCATCGGAGATTCGAACCCGTAACCCAGGGTTACGGGTCGGGCTCCCTCCCAGCTGCGTTATTGCGCACCCCCTCTCCCCTCCCCAAAGATAATGGGAAACTGTAGTTGGATGGTCCTGGGCGTGCCCTCTGGAAGCGTAGTCGGGGGCGGGGGGTGGGGGGGGGGGTGGGGGTGGGGGGTGAGGAGGCCGTAACTCAAGCTGGCTTCCACACTAAGTAATTACAGTCAGTGCGGAGTCTGGTGTTTGGTGTCCTGCCTGTCACATCACACACACCACTGAATGCCATCGAAGTGACTCGGTGCGTTGCTCAGTAAAGGACCTCACACAGTGACGATTTGCTCTTTGCGAGCTGCTGGTGCAGGGACTGCGTATGGACGTATGGCCGGAATGGACAAGGCACGAAAGATAAGACAGCAGGGACAGGGACACACACAGACACACAAACACACACAGCGTGTGCGCGCGCGCGCACACACACACACATCTTGTTTCAGCTATCTTGTAGAGAGTGCTGAACGTGTCTTGAGTATGTGAATGACGCGTAATTATATCCCTGGAAACTTTAAACCTCCTTTTATTTCCACGGAAGATGACACCAACAACAATCACAACCTTCCAAACATGATCCCTCCCACGCCTTGTTTGCACGGAAGATTACCCCCCCCCTTAAAACACTTACAGCAACGGTAAGCAATCTTTCGCTTGCATTGTTTTCACGAAAGATGACACCAACCTTCGATTTGTCCCCAACAAGGGTGCCTTCGACCTGTTGTGATTCCTGTCAGTGTTCTCGTGTTATGGCAAAAAGCAGGATCGCGATAGCCTCCTAACCGCTGTACTAGAGCTAATCGGTTACAGCTGTAAAGTACCAAGACGTGTGTACTCGCTCTTTCAGGCGCGGGTGCAAAAAATGGAACCAAGCCACACAAACCGTGGCGTTTTAAACGGTCCAGACAGAAGCGCTCAATCCGCTCGCTTTTTTTTTTTTTTTTGTTTGTTTTTCTTCTTAAAGACCAGGGAATGTGAATCGAGGAAACCACAGCCGTCGATGAAGAAACGCCTGGGTGCACGTGTGCTGCGCGTAATCCCTGTTCATGCATATTTCATGAAAAAAAAAAAAGCGTAATGCGTGACTAGTTGAAGACAAACTTTAAAGCAACCTCGTCTGTGATTCGGCATCTTTCCGTTTTAAAATCCCCTTTGTCTTCTATACAAACCGGACAAACGTTGACACAAATGTATTTTGGACAGGAAAAAAAAATGGATAAGAAATTAGATGGCTTTAACTTGTTGTTTTCGCTGAGTTTACGTCTTATGCAAAGTTGTGTGCAGTAGGTGAACACCACTCTTATACATAGATTACATGTTACACATGCACTCTTATGTAAGAAAAAAACAACAAAAAAACTCTATAACATTAAAACAAAAATAAAAAACTGTGACATCTTTATTATTATCCATCGACCTACAAAACCCAGGGAGGTCGCTAAAACATCGTAAACCATGACACCTGTTACACGCGCACTCTCTAAGATCAAAACTCCTATATAACATTTTAATAAAAACCTCTGTAACAAAAAAAAAAAAAAAAAAGATTATCCATCATTCGTACAAATCTTTGGGTGACTGCTAAACCACCTTAAACCAGGAGACACGCTACACACGCACTCTCATCTAAGAAATCGAAAAACCCTTTTTAACGTTTTAATACAAACTGTAACATTAAAAAAAAAGAGAGAAAAAATTATCCCTCATTCTTACACATCCCCCGCTGATCGCTTGAACCCCATAAACCAGGGGTAAAGGCAAGTTGTGGGAGATCTGAGCGGAAACGTCGTGGCTTGCTTTGTCTCCCTTCCCATCCACCTACGATCCTTTGAAATGGTCCACAGGCGCCAAGAGGATGAGAAACATGTCGCTTTGTGTTAACCACGACTCGCCGTCCCGATGGTGTTAGGGCGCCGCCAGCTAATGTCTCATCGCCATCTACTCGCTGATTATGACGAATATGCATGTACGCTTTGGAGTGGGTGGGAGAGGGGGGGGGGGGGGGGGGGGGGAGAAAAGACAGAGACACCGAAATGACACTATAATCCTTGTTAGCACTGGTTAAACACCCAGTTTCATAAGCGGCAAAGGAAGAAACTGGTTACATGCCCTTTCTGACCAACGTTCTGGCCGTGACTGTGATGGGAAAAGAAATTCTCATGTCCACTTAAAGGGGCGGAATTAATCTGGTTTTAATTATCTTTAAAAAAAAGTATAATATTTCAGTGTGTGTGTGTGTGTGTGTGTGTGTGTGTGTGTGTGTGTGTGTGTGTGTGTGTGTGCGCCTGTGTGTGTGTGTGTGCGTGCGTGCGTGTGTGTGTATGCATGTGAGAGAGTGTGTAGAGAGAGAGAGAGAGAGAGAGAGAGAGAGAGAGATCTGATGACCACCGACTTTCCCGGGTTTTCCCTCTCATGTTAAGAACCACCTCCATCCCTCCCCCCTTTCTACGGAAGTCCACTTGGCGAACGTCAGATCGCCCGCCAGTCAACTCGCCGACAGCCCACAGGGCGAAAGTCCGTGTCTCCCACACCACGTCTTTTCGTCCCACCCGTGCCATGGCCATATCCCCCAAGGCACAAAACATACACCAGCGTCACAATGGAGCTCAGAGTTGTAGGTGTTGACACAAACCGCTTGTGACAGAGGCGAGACATATTTACGTTATGTAACGACAGTCGAGTTATGGGGAATGGCAGCTGTCAGGACTGGACAGCTTTCACGGATACGAAGTCTGTCCCTGCAGAGAGACCCCCCCCCCCTCCAATCCCTCTCCCATCCCCGCTCCTCTCTTCTTTTCCCTCACCCCCTCCTCACCTTTAATCTAGAAAAAAAAAAAAATGGCGTCGATGAGGATGCGAGGGTGGTAATGGTGCGGGTAACGGTGGAGGGAGAGGGGGAGTTAAAAAAAATCTTTACTCTAGATGTGTGTGTATGTGTGTGTGTGTGTGTGTGTGTGTGTGTTTCACGTACGTGTGTGCGCTGGTGCGCGTGTGTGTATATGTGTATTCAGCGTTTAAAAAGCAAACACAATTAAGGTCGAACAAACACACACACAAAATCAGCATAAAAAAAGAGGAAAAAACACACAGGAAACTCGACATGGGAGGGGAAAAAGGTCACAAGTCATTGTCCATTTTTATCCATGGCATGCGTGACCATTTTCTTTTTTCCTCTGCTGCTGTATTGAAAGAAACTGAAACAGACTGCATCAAGTTGAAATCAGGGCGAAACACAAATGCACCCATATACACGGTGAAGAGTAACGCATATTTAAACCCATGAAAAACGGTGGAGAAGGCAATCCTTAAAAACGGTCCAACGTTTCGGGCCTTTAACCTTTTCTCCATGATAAAGAACTCTGAGAAATCAGAAATTCAAATGAGGGAAAGGTGAACACAGATCATGGTAGGGAGCTTGCTCAAGTGAGTGGCATCAGGGCCGAGTAGAAAAGATGTGCTAGGTAGGAAAGGATAGTGAGGTTGAAGAGAGAGAGAGAGAGAGAGAGAGAGAGAGAGAGAGACCATATGAGGAGAAGGAGGAGGAAAGTAATTATTCAAACTATAACACCAAACAGACGAAGTGAATTTTCGACAGCCGTGTCTTCTTCAGACATTCCCAAACAAGACAGACTGCGGTTAGCATAAGAAAGACTTTCTCAAACTCAACAATGGGAGCATTTAGAACTAGCAGTTTCTCTGGAACTCCCCCCCCCCCCCCCCCCCCCCCCCCCCCCCCCCCCCCGTCACACTGTTTGTCCGATTCACCTGCTGTCTCAACTTTCCGTGACCCCTGGTGGCAAGATTCCATCGCCGCCCATACCGACCCACACCCAGATTTTTTCACGTTGGAGCCCTCAGCGCCGGCGACACCGACAATGCACAGACAGCAATCAGCATCAAGCTGTCGTTAGGCCAACCCTTCTAGAGGACACCCTGCTCTGCGGCTGAGTCGGTGAGAGCTCAGCGGTGCCTGCTGTGATTCACATCGGCAGGATATAAACCTGCTGACGACGGCAACTGGCACCGTGAGTGAGAATTCCCTTCTCCTTCCATCATGTCCATCCAACGGCAGTCCCCAGGAACACGAACTCAAAACGGGCGTGGACGGAGAGAAGGTAATCGAACAACAAGAGCAGGGTAACTACAGATAACGAAAGTTGACACTTTTTTCTCTTATCAGTGATCAATATGGATAAGGGTTGCTGACATACACACACACTCCTACAAGAGTCCATCCTAGTGAGAGACTACAACGACAGGACCGTACTCTTTCGTTTCCTCTCGTAAGAGATCCCGGCGTATACCAGGCCCGGAGACACAGACACCTGTACTGGGAAGCACTACTCTCTAACATCACGCGGATGGAACTCGACAGTGCGGTTCCAGCCCTCCCACAGGAAGCCGCAGCAATTTCACTCTGGACAGGGAACCGGCCAGCACTGTTTCCTGTTTTGTTGTCTGAGACCATGGATTCCCCAAGACGGCCTGGGTCTTCTTTGTCGCCTCCTCCGTGTCAGCACTGCCCTTTTTCCACCCTTTCCACACTGAGCCGAAGGGCAGACTGCACGAGAGCGTCGCTCGCTATTGACGTGGGTCTCGGTCGAGATACGTTCCGGGAGACGTACACAGAACTCCATCTCGCCCGCTGGTGCAAGCCTCCACCATCTAACTTCTCTTGGCTGCGTTCGTTTCCTGTTGGCTCTGCGACAGGCCACGTGCCACAATTAAGATTTTGCACTAAAACACTATATAATCCATGCAAGCATCTAGAAGCCTACCATAACTTTCAGCCAGCATTTAATGTTAAACTGATAACTGATCAAAAAGAACAACCCCCCCCAATTATTTCCCTTATTTCGGGTGAGGGGTGTGGGTGGGGTGGGGAGGTTCACCGATGAAATCACAAACAATCTTCAAACACACGACCTTCCCCTTAGTTGGCGACACATTGTACTCATCCGTGACCCTATCTTTGCGCCAGCTGGAATTGCCCAAACAGTCCCATTCCTTTGATTTTTGATCTGTCTGCTTGGAACCACCTGGCTTGTACCTTGAAGGCCATATGAAATTGAGGAGAACCAATTTTCAGACAGTGTAAGACCTCAAAACTATCTAACTGCACTAGTCTATAAATATTCCACTCCTTGCACAACGCCTTGGCGCATTAATTTTTGGTGTGGAGCCACAACACTCCGAGAGCAGAGCCGGACGTTGCGAGTTCCAGTCCCACTGGCGGCCAGGCATTAAAAGCTTATTTTCTTTTTTGGTTTCCATCTTGACGTGTTGTCGTTCTGGTGGCACAGCTGTGGTGCCAGATCCTCCCTCTCCACCTGTTCTTCTGGGATGCTGATCGTCTTCTGCTATGCAACTCCTGAGGGCTGTGGACGTGTATGTGTGTGTGTGTGTGTGTGTGTGTGTGTGTGTGTGTGTGCATGTTGCGCGCGCGCGCGCGTGTATGTGTATGCGTGCGTACGTGTGTGTGGGTATGTGTGTGTGTGTTAGAGAGAAGAGAGAGAGATAGAGAGAGAGAGAGAGAGAGAGAGAGAGAGAGAGAGAGAGAGAGAGGGAGGGGGAGAGAGAGAGAATGCGAGTATGTGCGTGTATGAATGTGAGTGGTTTGTGCACGAGCGCGCTCGTGTGCGCGTGCGTGCCTGTATTTTGTGTGTGCATGCGTGAGCGCGCATACCTGTATGTATGTGTGAGTTCGTGAGTGTGGTGTGTGTGTGTGTGTGTGTGTGTGTGTGTGTGTGTGTGTGTGTGTTGCGCAAGAGAGAGAGAGCACGTGCGATAGGGCGAGAGAGAGAGAGGAGAGAGAGAGAGAAGAGAGAGAGAGAGAGAGAGAGAGAGAGAGCATTCAAGAAGAAAAAAAAAAAACCAACCAAATGTCACGACGTCGTATCGGGAAAAAGTGTACCTGAAAAGGTAGGAAAGAAAGCAGCAGCACAAGGAAGAGCATAGGTGGAGGTGGGGGGGGGGGGGGGGGGGGTGGGGATGAGGGTTGAGTAGAGTGGGGGTGAAGAGGTGGAAGGGCGGGGGTAGGGAAGGGAGGGGGTAGGTAAGACTGAATGGATAGACACAGCTGTCACTCTGAATGCCGAACACACACTCACACACACACACACACACGCGCGCCGCGCGCACGCGCACACACACACACACACACGCGCGCGCACGCACACACAGTCACCGATGATTCTTTTATACTCGGGCTAAGAAATAAGAATATCCAGACAGCGGAAAGACGACATTTTGCATTTGGGGAGGGTGGGGTGGTGGGGATGGTCGTGGGGGTGGGAGATTTCGTGCCAAACTTCACATTACTTTGTTGTTGTTGTTGTTGTTTTTTTTCGCTCCTTCCTTTCATGTGATGCCCACCTTTATCAGAGAGATGTTTTTGACATTACGTAAAATCTGTTCAGGTAGAGAGAGAGAGAGAGAGAGAGAGAGAGAGAGAGAGAGAGAGAGAGAGAGAGAATGATTACAGAAAAGAGCAACATGAAGTTAAACGATACACGTTAAGAGAGAGAGAGAGAGAGAGAGAGAGAGAGAGAGAGAGAGAGAGAGAGAGAGAGAGAGAGAGTTGGGGAGCTGGGTGCATTTCGGTGGTGCCACAGCAACTGTCTTTGAAACGCAGTTTCCTTGAAATGGAAAAAAAAAAGTTCAAAAATTGACGGAAAGATTTTTCAAGAGATTCCACAGAAAAGGAGAAAAATTAACACACCCCCACACACACCCGGTTCATGACTCCGGATGTCCTCTGCTGCCCCCTTTTTTTTTTTTTCCCCATCTTGGGACGAGCCATGGCTGGGATTCGAACCCATGCCCCTCTGGACATGCTCATTTTTCCACTTAATGACTCGCGCACTAACCACTGAGCCACTGGGACACCTGATATTTGTAGGCTGCTGCTTCTGCCATTGCTTTCAGGGCTCTGGTTTTTTTCCCTCCCTGCAACTGAGAGCTGTTTCATGAGGCTGTATGCAGACGTTCCTACAAACCCCCTAGCTCCAATTTCTGCAGTGAGGACTTTGACCTGATAGCCTTCTCTCCTCAGGCTGTTTGCCAGATCAGCATACTTTTCAGTCTTGTAGATTTGAGCTGCCTCCATTCTGTTCTCATATGGCACCGTGAGCTCGATCATGATCAGCTGCTGCTTGGTTGACTGAGAGTGGACTACTATGTCTGGTCTCATGCCACTCTTGCTGATGATCTCTGGGTGACTCTTCCATTCTGGGAGGTCTGCAGTGCACTCCCAGTCATCTGCCCCGTCCAGCAGACTCTGCCTGCATGTTCCGAGTGGCACTGTTGTTCTTGGCCATGATTCGCTGCCTCCTGCCGTGAAGAATGTTGCGGGTGCTTTTGGAGTCCTGATTTTCCCTTTTGTGGTGTTGGTACTAGCCCAGACTACTTGTACAATCTCTTTGAGCACTTGGTTGTGCCTCCATGTGTACCTTCCTTGAGCCAGGGCTACTTTACATGAGCTTAGGACATGCTCCACTGTTTGTTTTTCATGGCAGAGGGGCATGAAGGATCGTCTGTTTTTCTTCCCACTTCACCAGGTTTGCATTTGAGGGCAGAAGGTCATATGCAGATCTGAGAATGAAGCTGATCCTGAGAGGGGCCATGTGCCAAATGTCATTCCAAGTGAGACTTCTTTGGAGTGCATTCTCCCACGTTGTCCCATTGCCCTTGCTGGCTCTGCTGGACTGCTTTTTGGAGTCTTTTTTTTGGTCTTCTTCTTTTCTTCTCATCTCCTGAATCATCATGTCTCATTTTGGCTTTTCCTTTGGCCTTTGACCACCATTCAGTTTTGGTCACCCCCAGTCCTTGTCTGTTTGGTCTGTGTGTGTCCTGTTATTTTTGATCTCTGATCTTGAGACTTTCTTTTGCAGAATCCATCGCCTCTTGAACTTTCCATTTTCTGCCTGTCTTCAGCTGGGGCTTGATTGCTTCTACCCTTGTCTCCTGAGTCCTCCAGCATGCTTTGAAGTCTGATCTTCCCTGCTTTTGTATTCCTCCAGGATGGATTTCAGTGGTAGTTTCAGCTTTGCTTGGCGACAGTACAGCGCTATGTCAGTCAGAGGGTGGGACACCAAGCCATTTCCTTGTGAACTTGTTGATTTTGGATTCCATTGCCTCCACTATGCTGGTGCAGTACATTTTCCATCTATCTATTATCTATCTATCTATTCATTTATCCAGAGATATATCACCTGCGGTATTCTCGTCTACAAACGCTCAAGAACAGAATTCAGCAGTGTATATACATATCTATCTATATCTAACCGTCCATCCATCCATCTATCTATTCAGAGACATAGCACCTGCAGTATTCCCATCACCAAATGTCCAAGAACAAAAACGCAGCGGCGTATCTATCTACTTATCTATCTATATCCTGTCTATCTATCTATCTTTATATATATGGAGATATACTACCTGCATATTCTCGTCATCAAAGGTTCAAGATACATGGTCATCTCAGGACTCCCGCAAAGCGAATTTCACAGCGTGACTGATCAGGCTGTTTTTTTTTTTTTTTTTTTTTTATTTGATGGCAATGCGGTTCATAAAGCATGTAGCATGGTTTAGCTGATCAAAATACCAGAAGACTACAAAGTGCCGGGGTTTCTACTGATGCCGGTAAACAATTTCGCTTCAGTGTGCTTTTACTTTCTACGCATGTGTACATTGCAGTCAGATTATTAGGTTCACAAGCAGGCATGCCTACCCCAAAATTTGCTTTCAGGAATCAGGGACAAATCGGTAAAATCAGAGTAAAATCAGGGACAGTTTCACGGTTGTTTCTTGAAGAAAGTTCCTTAACAACAGCTGCAGCTTTGCTTCGACTGCACTGGAAGCCTTTGGCTATTTCAGAATCTGGAAACATCTTTTTCACAGCTTTTGTTCAAGTATCTAGTGACGTCGTTGGCAAGTTCATGTTCACTACCAGCTCCACCATCATCACTTCTCCGCGCGTGACATCCAGGTTTACTGCTTGTTGAACTTGGAAGATTCACTGGTGCTTGGTTCAGTGAAAAAGTCACGGAGTTTTGGCGTTTTTGTGTTGTCTGTCGAGTCTGACGGCGATGCATACCGAGCATGTTTGTCTGAGTTGATGTGGCGTCGACAGTCGTCTCTGCCGCCAGATTTCACTGAAAGATCACACACACACGTCTTGCAGAAGGCAAACGAACTCCTTTCCTCCCTTCTTGTAGACATGGCCACTTTTCTGAGAATTCTTTTTTGATGACACAACCTCGCTTCACGGTCGTTTTCTTCTTCTTTTCGCTCCTTTCTGACCCATCCCGAAGAGTCAGAACCCGACTCTGTGTCGACATCATGTCTCCTCTTCGACGCCATGTTCTGACTTGAAAGTGAGTTTTTTTTTTTTTTTTTTTTTTTTTCCCCGCGCGCATGCGTATTACTTCTACTCATTCTAGCAGACGATATTCTTGGCTCAGTTCTGTGCAGCACGATAAAACGACTTTTTAAAACTCCCTCCCGATTTTTTTTTTTCCCGGGATGCGTGTTGCAAATCCGGGATTTCCGGGACAGTGGCTTCTAAAATCAACTTTCCGGGACAAATCCCGGATGGTCAGGGACGGTAGAGGCATGACTGGCAAATCACGAATATTCCGATGGTGAAAAGTGCGGGAAGTAGTATCACTGTGGAGGAAAAAAAAAATCCTGCAGATTTTGCCATGGAGCGGATGAAACGTCGGGATCTACCACAATGGAGGCGTTCTGGAGTAACACTGCGATCAGTGATGGAGGGGGAAAGGGCAGAGGGCGTGAGGGGGTTTTTTTTCCCTCAGTCCCCCAGACGGGAGGGTCAGAGATGGCTTTCTGAAAGCGATTCTAGTGTGAACCCAGGGCAGACGTTCTTCAAACCATTTTTCACCTGAAAGGAAATTACTGTAACTGTGTTGCAATGAAAGGTATGCGATGTTATTTTTCAGTGTTTCTATACTTCGTGGGGCATGTGGTGTATTGTCTGCCCGGGAGGTGATGATGTCCTGTTAGACAGCATCTCTGTGGCATGTGTTTCCACATTTTTAAAGCTCTGAACTTCTGAAATCTTGGATGGGTGGATGGATAGATGGAGGGAGGGACAGGAGGACGGACGAACAGACTGACTGATTTTGAAACCTTAGTGATGAGAATATCACAAGTGATTTATCTCCGGCCTCCCTGAGGGCTTTTTTTTTTATCAGCAGTATGAATGCACTCGGGCAATCATAACGAAAACGCCATGCCCTGAAACACACCACACCCCCGCCATACCCCAAGGGGGCTTTTTATGTCAGCTGTATGAATGCGCTCGGGAAATCACAATGGAAACGTCAGGCCTTGAAAGACATCCCTGACATCCCCACAGAGGCTGTATCAAAAGTATGCACGCACTCGGGAAATCAGACTGGAAAAAGTTATCTCTTGAAAGACACCCCTTGGCATCTCTACAGAAAGAAGTGGCAGAAACAATGTGGCGGAGCATGGACAGGTAAACTCCTTTCCCTGCGTCACAACGATACAACATATGAAAACAACAATGGTGTTCAATTACATTAAGTTCTGAGAGCATCAACAGTGACCTATTCTCGTTTTGAACATAAACAATTCCAATCAGAAAAGTAGTTTTCCATGCATACCAGACAACGAAGCAATAAATCGAACACAGGTTGGTCCCGAATGTACGTCACGTATGCACGATTATAACATGCTAGTTAAACACATTTCCTATTGCATGAAGCTGATAGGTCAAAGATTGAGAGACGCCTTTTCATCCGGACACTCCTTCCCTTTTTCAAACACACACACACACACACACACACACATTGACATTTTTGTTGTTGTTGCCCATATGCTACTTTGACACACCCAAGACTTAAACACAAAATCCTACCCACTCCTTTCCCACCCGAATCCCAGTCTTAGAGAAAAAAAAATAACACGAAGGCGGGGAGCTAGCTGCTGAAGTAGCGGGTATGGGGCGGGGGGGGAACAACTAAAAACAAGATAAAGATAATAGAGCCAGCCACATGCATCATCTCAACCTGGAAATAGTGAAGGAGTCATCCTGTTACCTCCTTCGCCTCTAGAACAACACCCCCACCCTAAAAAAAAAAAAAAAAAAAAAAAAAAAAAAAAGACGAAAACCAGCAATAAGCGCCAGGTTCTAGTGGTTAAAACATTTAACTCTCACTCTGAAGGCCACAAGTTCAAGTCCTGGGTGCAGTGCGGAGTACGTTTTTTCCCCAATCTCCAAACAAAACAACGCCCTAGACCTACTGTGCATTAACCGTGCCCTCCCCCCCTCCCCTCCCCTTCCCACTGTCTGCCCCCTTCCATATGTGTGTATATTGCAACAAGATCAGAAACGCACGTCTGAGGATCTTGTGACCCCCACAAACGCTGAAGCAGATAGCATGCACAGGGGATATTTGAAGAGAAGGTGGAGAGAAAGGCGTGTGGAGGGAGAAGGGGGGTGGTGGTGGGGTGGTGGTGGGTGGCTGCTGTAACAGTCTGTTCGGTATATCAGTACTCTGTGTGTGTGTGTGTGTGTGTGTGTGTGTGTGTGTGTGTGTGAAAGAGGGGGAGGGAAGAGAGAAAGAGAGAGGGGAGAGGGGAGAGAGAGACAGGGAGAGAGAGAGAGAGAGAGAGAGAGAGAGAGAGAGAGAGAGAGAGAGAGAGAGAGACAGACAGACAGACAGAGACAGAGAGAAAGGTGAGTGAGAGAGACGACAGCGAGATAGAAAACATCAGCGAGAGAGAGAGAGAGAGAGAGAGAGAGAGAGAGAGAGACAGAGAGAGAGAGAGAGAGACAGACAGACAGACAGAGACAGAGAGAAAGGTGAGTGAGAACGACAGCGAGATAGAAAATCATCAGAGAGAGAGAGAGAGAGAGAGAGAGAGAGAGAGAGAGAGAGAGAGAGAGAGAGAGAGAGAGAGAGAGAGAGAAAGAGAGAGAGAAGAGTGAGAGAGAGGGGTAGAGAGAGACAGAGAGACAGAAACAGAGAGAGAGAGAGAGAGAGAGAGAGAGAGACGCACACACACAAAGCTGGAGAGGGGGGCAGAAAGAGAGAAGGGGGCAAGGGGAGAGAGAGAGAGAGAGAGAGAGAGAGAGAGAGAGAGAGAGAGAGAGAGAGAGAGAGAGAGACAGAGAGAGAGAAAGAGAGAACACCAAGGAACACAAATACAGACAGACATGACAGACAGACAGACAGAGACAGACATACCGCCGTGAGTTCACTGAGCATGGACGAGGACTGCTCATCCTTCCTCTGGGCTGTCAGCAGCAGCTGTTTGTTCTCCGCGTTCTCCTCGCTCACCCGCTCGTAGGCTGTCTGGATCTGAAATACACAGATCCATCACCACCCGTCAGGGATCCCTTCACGTCACACCCCCCCCCACAGGATCTGCCCCCCCCACACGTCACCTACAGACAGTGAAAAGGCTCTGCTGCCAGAACGGTCGCATCAAGAAACACAGGTAGGAAAACGACCTGTCGATCAAAAGTCACTCCTAAGTGCTCGTGTGTAGCTTGGTTCTGTTTGAGAGAGAGAGAGAGAGAGAGAGAGAGAGAGAGAGAGAGAGAGAGAGAGAGAGAGAGATGAAAAAAGTGACCTAGTTTTTTCAGATTTTTGTTTTTCATTTTTCGTCTCAACTTCTGCCATAGCCCAGGTGACCTGAACTTGTTTGTAGTCCAGCCGATTATGAGGGGCCATGTTAAGGCAGTCCCCTCGTCTGAGTGAGTCAATTCCATACACAGTAGTTGAAACCAACCGACCAACCAACACCAACCAACCACACAGATCAAAGAAGAACCAACAATATAAAACACATTTCTTTTAAGCTCACAAACACTGCTTACAGATCTTTCTTCCATCAAAATCTTCAATCAGATGAAAAAAAAACCCATCTCTTTCAAGAATTAAAAAAATCACTCTGGAGCAAGAAATCTGCTGTAAAGTGACGTCATGCAAGCTCCACACTCTTTAAGAACGTGTTTCATGGTAAGTGCACATGCAACGCACGACGGAGCTTCTCCATGTCTACAGAGATACCAGGGGGTGTAGAAGTGGCTTGTGAGTAAGCGGCACACAACTTTCTTCTTACGGCTACCTGTGGCAGAAGCTTTGAGAATAAACAAATCTTAAGTTTGGACGGATCTGAGTTGTTACCAATGGAAAAAAAAAAGAAATGAAAGACACACACACACACACACACACACACACACACACAAACAGAAACAAATCATGATCTTTAAAACAAAATACTAAACCACTCCACACAAACACACACACGAAAATCGTGACCTTTAAAACAAACTTGACAAACACCGCTGCAAACAAACAACACATGCAAAATAATCATCTACAAAATACACACAGCGATTCATAACATTCAATTCATTGTTGTACGAGGGGATCAGAGAATATTTACCTCCCCCCACCCCCGCCCCCACCTCCCTTTCGTCCCTCGCCCCCACTTCCTCCCGAATCCCCATGTGAGTCCCGACCAAGACATGCCATGCCTTCCGTACTACAAAATGGACGGAATGTGTCCTCCGAACTATCAGTCATGACCGTCAGACTGAACAGAGCAGTCAACTGAACGTGTCCTCCGAACTATCAGTCATGACCGTCAGACTGAACAGAGCAGTCAACTGAACGTGTCCCCCGAGCCATCAGTCATGACCGTCAGACTGAACAGAGCAGTCAACTCCAAGTTGGCGGCAGTGAAACTCAATCGGGCACGAAACGTAACATTACCCAACCTTTCACAATGGCTCTTTTTTTTCTCTTTCTTTCTATCTGCGTTCGCAAGCTGATACTCGTGCGGACACTCCCTGTATAGGAAGGGAGTGGAGTTTTTGTGTATATGACCGTTAAGGCAGCCATACTCCAACTTCGGGGATGAGCACACAATGGCTCTGACGTCTTGAGGAGCAACCACGGACTGAAAAGAAACGCGTTTGTCAACTGAGTCTTCTGACTCCCCCTCTCTTTCCCTGACTGTCCCACGGACTTGCTGCTACAGTCCAGAAGCCCATGTCACAGTGGTCAGTTTGGGAAGCATCAGGTGGGGCTGACCGGCGTCTCAGACGGTTCCTACGGTCCTTCCTGACCGTTCGGCTGGCAGCGTCGTCAAGGTTACTGTACAGGCTACACATGTCATACACCGCTGCATATGACTACTGCCGCCTCATTTACTGGAGATCTAATGCACACACTCATGGTTATGTACGATATACGGATCTGCTGTATAGAGAGGTCAAGATAAAGATACAACCGAATGTGCCAATGGGACTCGGAGAAGCACTGTCCTCAGCTGAAGAAGCAACTAGCTAGTGGCAATCCTGCGCCATCCTTGGATGCCTGCACAGTTCACATAGATCGTGCAGGCACGCACCAGGCATTCCATTAAGATGCTTGCACCCTATGTGAACACAGCGCAGGCTTCCATGGGTGGGCGCAGGACCGCTCCCGGCTGGTTGGTTTAGCAGTGGAGGACAGTGCTTTTCTGAGTCCCAATGGCAACTTAGGGTGTATCTTGTTCTTTTCTTCTATTGGGTATCTAATACAAACGCCCAACACGGTTACGTATAATGCACGGGATCTGATATCTGTCTATCCATCTAGCTATCTCTATCTATCTGTCTCTATGTGTTTATAGCTATGTATGTTCGTATCTCTATATCTATCTACCTATATGTCTATCTCTATCTATCTATCTACCTATATGTCTATATCCATCTATCTACCTTTATTTCTATATCTATCTCTCTATCTATCTATATCCTTCTATCTATCTATCCATATGTCATTATCTATCTACCTATCTATGTGCTAGGCTTCGCAGACGATGATCATGGAAGAAGTGACCTATGTCGACTGCAGGCGCATTCACGGCTGTCAAGGCCCGTGCAGGATAGGCAGGCCGGCCACAGCGGCTGTCAAGGCAGTGCAGGATAGACAGGCCCGGCCGCCACAGCGACTGACAAGGCCAGTGCAGGATAGGCAGGCCGGCCACAGCGGCTGTCAAGGCCAGTGCAGGATAGGCAGGCCCGGCCACAGCGGCTGACAAGGCCAGTGCAGGATAGACAGGCCCGGCCACAGCGACTGACAAGGCCAGTGCAGGATAGGCAGGCCCGGCCACAGCGACTGACAAGGCCAGTGCAGGATAGGCAGACCCGCGCCACAGTGGCTGACAGGCCCAGTGCAGGATACGAAGGCTCGGCCACAGCGGCTGTCAAGGCCAATGCAGACAGGCAGGCCCAGCCACGGCGGCTGTCAAGGCCAGTGCAGACAGGCAGGCACGGCCACAGCGGCTGTCAAGGCCAGTGCAGGATAGGAAGGCCCGGCCACAGCGGCTGACAAGGCCAGTGCAGACAGGCAGGCCCGGCCACAGCGGCTGTCAAGGCCAGTGCAGTATAGGAAGGTCCGGCCACAGCGGCTGACAGGGCCAGTGCAGGATAGGCAGGCCCGGCCACAGCGACTGACAGGGCCAGTGCAGGATAGGAAGGCCCGGCCACAGCGACTGACAGGGCCAGTGCAGGATAGGAAGGCCCGGCCACAGCGACTGACAAGGCCAGTGCAGGACAGGCAGGCCCGGCCACAGCGGCTGACAAGGCCAGTGCAGACAGGCAGGCCCGGCCACAGCGGCCGCAGGTAAAGGTCTGATCAGGGTTCGATGTCGCAGCATC
>JADBJO010015558.1:20000-43408 GCA_016801955.1 Conus betulinus
GCATGCCATCTGTCACACGTCTCACTCTATGACTTGAGTCAGCAAACCATCTGCCACACGTCTCACTCAATGACTTGGGTCAGCATACCATCTGTCACGCGTCTCACTCTATGACTTGAGTCAGCATACCATCTGTCACACGTCTCACTCTATGACTTTAGTCAGCAAACCATCTGCCACACGTCTCACTCAATGACTTGGGTCAGCATACCATCTGTCACGCGTCTCACTCTATGACTTGGGTCAGCATACCATCTGTCACACGTCTCATTCTATGACTTGAGTCAGCAAACCATCTGCCACACGTCTCACTCTATGACTTGGGTCAGCATACCATCTGTCACACGTCTCATTCTATATGACTTGGGGTCAGCATACCATCTGCCACACGTCTCACTCTGACTTGGGTCAGCATACCATCTGCCACACGTCTCACTCTGACTTGAGTCAGCATACCATCTGTCACACGTCTCATTCTATGACTTGGGTTAGCATACCATCTGCCACACGTCTCTCACTCTGACTTGAGTCAGCATACCATCTGTCACACGTCTCACTCTATGACTTGGGTCAGCATACCATCTGTCACACGTCTCATTCTATGACTTGGGTTAGCATACCATCTGCCACACGTCTCACTCTATGACTTGGGTCAGCATACCATCTGCCACACGTCTCATTCTATGACTTGGGTCAGCATACCATCTGTCACACGTCTCACTCTGACTTGGGTCAGCATACCATCTGTCCACACGTCTCACTCTATGACTTGAGTCAGCATACCATCTGTCACACGTCTCTCACTCTATGACTTGAGTCAGCAAACCATCTGCCACACGTCTCACTCTATGACTTGGGTCAGCATACCATCTGTCACACGTCTCATTCTATGACTTGGGTCAGCATACCATCTGCCACACGTCTCACTCTGACTTGAGTCAGCATACCACCTGCCACACGTCTCACTCTATGACTTGGGTCAGCATACCATCTGTCACACGTCTCTTTCTATGACTTGAGTCAGCATACCATCTGCCACACGTCTCACTCTATGACTTGGGTCAGCATACCATCTGCCACACGTCTCACTCAATGACTTGGGTCAGCATACCATCTGCCACACGTCTCACTCTATGACTTGAGTCAGCATACCATCTGCCCACAGGTCTCACTCAATGACTTGCGTCTGCATACCATCTGTCACACGTCTCACTCTATGCCTTGGGTCAGCATACCATCTGTCACACGTCTTACTCTATGACTTGGGTCAGCATACCATCTGCCACACGTCTCAGTTAATGACTTGGGTCAGCATACCATCTGCCCACACGTCTTACTCTATGACTTGGGTCAGCATACCATCTGTCACACGTCTTACTCTATGACTTGGGTCAGCATACCATCTGCCCACACGTCTCACTCTATGACTTGGGTCAGCATACCATCTGTCACACGTCTCACTCTATGACTTGGGTCAGCATACCATCTGCCACACGTCTTACTCTATGACTTGGGTCAGCATACCATCTGCCACACGTCTTACTCTATGACTTGGGTCAGCATACATCTGTCACACGTCTCACTCTGACTTGGGTCAGCATACCATCTGCCACACGTCTCACTCTATGACTTGGGTCAGCATACCATCTGCCACACGTCTCAGTTAATGACTTGGGTCAGCATACCATCTGCCACACGTCTCAGTTAATGACTTGGGTCAGCATACCATCTGCCACACGTCTCACTCAATGACTTGGGTCAGCATACCATCTGCCACACGTCTCACTCTATGACTTGAGTCAGCATACCATCTGCCACAGGTCTCACTCAATGACTTGCGTCTGCATACCATCTGTCACACGTCTCACTCTATGCCTTGGGTCAGCATACCATCTGTCACACGTCTTACTCTATGACTTGGGTCAGCATACCATCTGCCACACGTCTCAGTTAATGACTTGGGTCAGCATACCATCTGCCACACGTCTTACTCTATGACTTGGGTCAGCATACCATCTGTCACACGTCTCACTCTATGACTTGGGTCAGCATACCATCTGCCACACGTCTCACTCTATGACATGGGTCAGCATACCATCTGCCACACGTCTCACTCTGACTTGGGTCAGCAGCATACCATCTGCCATACGTCTCACTCTATGACTTGGGTCAGCATACCATCTGTCACACGTCTCAGTTAATGACTTGGGTCAGCATACCATCTGCCACACGTCTCACTCTATGACTTGCGTCAGCTACCATCTGCCACACGTCTCAGTTAATGACTTGGGTCAGCATACCATCTGCCACAAGTCTCACTCTCTGGCCGTCTGCCACACGTCTCACTCTCTTACAATATCACGCTGTCAGAGGTTGAGGTATAACTGAAGCTGTCAGTTGAAAACAATGGTCTGCAGCGAATCCTTGTAAGAAGAGACTCTAGGGAGAGCTAGACAGCAGTTCTTCAAAGAAGACCCCCCCTCTCCTCCTCCTCCACCCTCCCCTCAGACACGAGTTTCAGCCCTAAAGTCCATACACCATAAGAGGGATGGGCCGCATCCAGGTCATGACTCCTAGATACACATATCCTTCTGCTGCCAGAATTTTCTTACCCTGGCGCTGCCGGGATTTGAACCAGCAACTTCTGAACGGGTGGGCGTCTCAAAGCGTTGCCTTTTAAGATGGATGTACTGCTGTCGGACGACTTGTTCTCAGAGGGGAAATTTAAGCCTCATGAAGTTCACTTTTGTTCCTCCGCAGTCAGATCCAGCTGGAACTCCTCGCAGCTGTCTCTGCCACTGCCCTATCCGAACTCCCGAGCTCTTTCATGGGAACTTGCAGTCTGTGCTAAATCCTATTAGTACGTGCAGCTAAAATTTGATCCTACTGTTAATGCCATAAATGAAAACATTCATAAACAACAACAAACAACCAAAGTTTCTGCCCCCAGTTGCCACGGTAACTAACCCAAGCTGTCAGTCACAGTAAGAGTAAAATATACAGTCCATTCTCTTTAAGAGCCCACTCATCTGATGAACTAAATAAGAAAAAAAAGTTGTTAGAAAACAAGAACGTTTACAAACTTTCAGACGACCTTTCGGTATACTTTCTGGCATAGCTTGAATAGGCTGCAAAAACTAATTACTCTAAAAATGTCTTGAACAATACAACAACACTTGACAGCTTTCCATCTCAGAATAAATCCAGGCATCGGGGAAACTATTCAGACGGTGTACGTACACATACTGATCTCGCACGTGCACGCCAGCTATCAAAAGAAATCTGGTGAACTCGCAAGATAATGTCGGTTTGTATTAATTAAGGAATAAAATGAATGTCCACGCAGACTACTTCCTCAAGCTCCAGGAACGAGTCTCGCGATGCCGTGCACTGGTCTCAACAACAACCAGGAACTGGACCACTCTGGGACGAACGAAGGAGGGGGTTGGGGGGGGAGGGGGGGGGGAGGGATAGGGGTCGGGCTCATGGATGCCTGGAAACACCCGCCGCACACGCAAAAACTGCATTTCAGTACTGCACCTGGGGTATCTGGCCCCCTTCCCTTGTCCTCTCCTCCTCCCCGCTTAGTAGATAAAATCTGTCAAGGTACTTGAGCGAGACTGGTCGAATTCTAAGATAAGTAACCCCCCCCCCCCCCCGGCCCCGCGCTTCCGTTCCAGCTTCTACAAAACTTTTGGGAGACGAGAACTGTCCTTTAACCGCCCCTCCTCGTTATTTATTTTTGTAAACACAATTTTGGGACAGAAGATCCGCCTCTCCTTCCCTGCTTGTAAAAAGAAAAGGAGAGAAGATTCCCTCCCTTTTTCCTCCGCTTTTACACACACACACACACACACATGTATATACCTATATATCATCTATATATCTATATCTGTCTATATAATTTGAAACTTCCCCTCCTCTCACGTAACTGATCCGGCCCTGGTCAGCGGTCTACCTAGCCCTGTACATTGCCCATGTCTGACGCTGGACGTGAGGTCGTTGGCAGTGATGCTCCAGGTACGGCCCTCCACCGGTGCTCTTTCCCCCCCTCAGCATCAGCGGTAGAGGAACGCCCTGGGACAGGACACAAGGACTGCCTCTCACCCTTTGCCACCTTTCATTTCCTCTGTTACAGGGACTGGGTCAAGAACACCAGCAGACAGCACGAACAGAAAATAAAAGTGTTTATAAAATGATGTACTTTGCATACGAACGAGTGATCTCGGCGAAATGCTGATTTCGTTTAGTAGGTAGTACCTTCTCCGTATCCCGCCCCCATCTCCGATCCCCGTCCTCCCTCACACCTTCCCCTCCACCCACCCCTCCTTGCCAAAGCTGTGGAGTCTATTCGTTTCCCGGGATGGCCACTGCGGCTGAAGGCCGAAGAATGAGAGTTTATAGTGTTAACCTTTACACAGCGACCACACAGATCCCTACTCAGGGCGGTCAATCTGACACTGGGGAAAGGGTCTGAAAAAAGTCAGATCCTGAAAAAAAAAGATAATTTCTTGTAGCAGCACACACACACACACACACACACACACACACACACACACACACACACACACACACACACACACACACACACACACACACACACACTCTCTCTCTCTCTCTCTCTCTCTCTGTTTGAACACATTCTGTTTCACAGGTTAAAAAAAGGGGAAAAAGAGCCTTGGTTTTGTTTTTTTTTTGTCATGGGAGGCAACTGGCAACGCACGCCTACTGGAAGATGTCTCAAGCACCTGAAGGTAAAGTAACAGTGACAAAAGTTTTCAGTTGATTGAAGTCACCACAAGCCGTCCTCCCAACAGACAAGGGATTAAGGGCGGTGTCACGCTGAAGCAACCAAACTGCACAGAAGTTTTCAGTCCATTGAAGTCACCACAAGCCGTCGATGCGTCCTCATAGCAGACAGGGGATTAAGGGACAGCGTCACACTGAAGCAACCAAACTGCATTTCGTGCCGATACAGACGCGCAGCATGGTGTTTTCAACGGCTGCCCGTCTGTCTGACTTTTGGGAATACTGCTCTAAGGGTGTGTGGGGGTTACCAGCCACTGTGGCGAAATGGTTAGCGTCGCGGACTCCCGATCGTAAAGTTTTTTTTTTTTCTTTCTTTCTCTCTCCATCTCTCTCTCTCTCTCTTTTTTTCTGCTGTCCCATCTTCTGTGCCACCTCAGTGGTAGTGCACCCACGCCGCTCACTCCGACACTTCGTTTACAGCCACAGCCCGGTCAGTCCCGCCGCAGCCCCAGCACCGGCAATCCACAGGGAGCAGTCAACGTCAAGTCATCAAGAGGCAACCCAGCGGAGGAGACACTGCACTGCTGCCGAGCCACTTCGGTGGTGTTCTGTGGCGCCTGTTCTGATCCAACATACGCAGGACGCCACCTACTAAGCCCCTACAGACTACACAATATCTGCTTAGTCGCGGAGCCAGCGTGAGTGAGCTCTCCCTCCGGAGGGCGTCACCACGTCCTTCCAACGACAGCCCACATGGACTCGCCGATACCAGTGACCTCGACGGAATCAAACCAAGGCCACAGACGTGGAGGGGACATAGAAGCAGAGGTCACCTTGAAAACGGCATGGAGGGCCACAGAATTTGAGACTTTTTTTTTTATGCTGATCGATGAGAATGAGGATGATGAAGATGATGCTACGGGATTTCATTCCGGTCTAGGTCTGCATGACAGAGCTATACTCTACGCTTCCTTTCATAATATATCCCGGCGTCAACCAGGCCCGAGAGATACAGACACCTGCAGTGTTGGTCAGGAAATTTAAGCAACACTCTCAGAGACGCATCCATTTAGTGGATGAAACTCGACTGTGTGGTCCCAGTCTTCCCACTGAGCCTGTAGCAAACTCAACTCTGGGTAGGAGCCGGTCGGGGCAGTAAAATCCACATGACTCTGACGGGAATTGAACCCACGACCTCCCAAGCCGGGAGTCCGCGACGCTAACCACTTCGCCACGGTGGCTGGTTCCCGATTTTACGTTCGATTCCCATCAAGGTTTCTACCCAGAGTTGAGTTTGCTATGGGCTCAAATTGGAAGGCTGGGGCACGCAGTCGAGTTTTGCCCACTTACTGGATGCCTCTCTGACAGTGTTGCTCAAATTTCGTGACCAACACTGCAGGTGTCTGCACCTCTCAGGCCTGGGTTTGACGTCACGATATATTAGTGAAAGTACGCACAGAGTACAGTCCTGCCATGCAGTCTCAGACCAGAAAGAAAATCCGTAGCACTATCTTCATTATCCTCATCGATACGCGTTATAAAAAAAATTTTTAAAAACAACTCATCTTAAATTCTTTAGTCCTTCATGCTATGAAAACCTGATGACCTTAGTGTCGATTGCCTCTCCACGTCTATGGCGTCGGTTTGATTCTGTCGGGATCACCGGTCCTGGCAATTCATGGATACTGTCGTTTGACGGAGGTGGTGGCGCTCTCCAGGCGGAGGGGGGAGGACAGCTCACTCACGTCGGCTCCGCGACTAAGCAATCACTGTTGACATAAATGGATTAGTTGATGGTGTCCTGCGTACGTTGGATTAGAACAGGCACCACTGAACACCGAAGCGACTCGGCAGCAGGGCAGCGTCTCCTGTGGTAAATTGCCTCAAGATGACTGGACACTGACTGCTCCCTGTGGACTGCCTGACCTTTGCCCTTGGTGACGTAAATGCGGGAGTACAAATCGACCGCCTTGTTGCGCCTTGTCTATGTGGTCTTGGTTCGTTTTTAGCTGCTGACGCAATTGCAGGAAAGATGTACCGTCGTACCAATTTGAGCTGTCGTTCGCGTCTGCATGGTCATATTGTGGGTCAAATAAGTAAATCTCCTCAAGTGGCAGCTGCCCTGAAGGCCTGCCTTGCGGTCAGAGCAGGCGACCACACAACTGCACTGATTTCTGTCACATCCAATAGCGATCGCAGGTTTTTATCAAAAAAAAAAAAAAAAAAAACAACAAAAAACCTCTTCCGTACGTCATATTTGCCACGTAACATATCAGCGGAAGTTGTCCGACAACTCAGCACGGCAGACAAAAAGATCTGCAGGAAATACTTTTTAATTTTCTTTTAAACATATTTTCTGCAATAAGCGTTTTCGACAACTGTATGAATAATTAATAATGCACACATGCTTAGGTCTTGAAATGAAAACAACAACAAAATTTTGTTGACACCAGTCGCCGTGGCAAAGTGATTAGCACCACAGACACCAGGCTGGGAAGTCAAGGGTTCGATTCCCATCTGAGCCATGAGGGATTTTTTCTGCCCCGACCGGTTCCTACCCTGAGTTGAGTTTGCTACAGGCTAAGCTGGGAAGAGTGGGATCACACAGCCGATTCCGTTCATTGAATGAATGCGTCTCTGAGAGTGTTTGCTCATATTTCCTGACAACACTGCAGGTGTCTGTATCTGTCAGCGTAGAGGGCGCCGGGATATATCATTAAGTAAGTGTAGAGTACAGCCCCGTCATACAGTCTCAGACTGGAATAGAAATCCGCATCACATCATCATCCTCATCTCATCGATCAGCATTTAAAAAGTCTCGAATTCTCTGGCCTTTAATGCCGTGCTCTCATGGTGACCTCATGTTCGATGTCCTCTCCACGTGTGTGGCCTTAGTTTCGATTCCGTCGGGGTCACCGGTATCACCAAATTCACGGGGACTGTCTCTGGACGGACATGGTGGCGCCCTCGAGAGAGAGAGAGAGAGAGGACATTACTCATGCCAGCTCCGCGGACTAAGCAATTATTTTCATTGGTAAAATTTGTTGATGGGTTCCTGCGTACGTTGGATCAGAACAGGCACCACAGAACACCGCCGAAGCGACTCGGCAGAAGGGCAGTCTCCTGTGGTGAACTGCCTCAAGACGACTTGACATTGACCATTTCTCTGTAGTGAACTGCTTAAAGACCACTTGACATTGACCACCACTCCCTGTAGTGAACTGCTTAAAGACGACTTGACATTGACCATTCTCTGTAGTGAACTGCCTCAAGATGACTTGACATTGACCACTCCCTGTAGTGAACTGCTTAAAGATGACTTGACATTGACTACTCCCTGTAGTGAACTGCTTAAAGATGACTTGACATTGACCACTCCCTGTAGTGAACTGCCTCAAGATGACTTGACATTGACCACTCCCTGTAGTGAACTGCCTCAAGATGACTCGACATTGACCACTCCCCGTGGACTGCCTCAAGATGACTTGACATTGACCACTCCCTGTAGTGAACTGCTTAAAGATGACTTGACATTGACCACTCCCTGTAGTGAACTGCCTCAAGATGACTTGACATTGACCACTCCCTGAAGTGAACTGCCTCAAGATGACTTGACATTGACCACTCCCTGTAGTGAACTGCCTCAAGACGACTTGACATTGACCACTCCCCGTGGACTGCCTCAAGATGACTTGACATTGACCACTCCCTGTAGTGAACTGCCTCAAGATGACTTGACACTGACCACTCCCTGTAGTGAACTGCCTCAAGATGACTTGACATTGACCACTCCCTGTAGTGAACTGCCTCAAGATGACTTGACACTGACCACTTCCTGTAGTGAACTGCCTCAAGATGACTTGACATTGACCACTCCCTGTAGTGAACTGCCTCAAGATGACTCGACATTGACCACTTCCTGTAGTGAACTGCCTCAAGATGACTTGACATTGACTACTCCCTGTAGTGAACTGCCTCAAGATGACTTGACATTGACCACTCCCTGTAGTAACTGCTTAAAGATGACTCGACACTGACCACTCCATGTAGTGAACTGCCTCAAGATGACTTGACATTGACCACTCCCTGTAGTGAACTGCTTAAAGATGACTCGACATTGACCCACTCCTGTAGTGAACTGTTTAAAGATGACTTGACATTGACCACCTCCCTGTAGTGAACTGCTTAAAGATGACTTGACATTGACCACTCCCTGTAGTGAACTCCTTAAAGATGACTTGACACTGACCACTCCCTGTGGACTGCCTCAAGATGACTTGACATTGACCACTCCCTGTAGTGAACTACCTCAAGATGACTTGACACTGACCACTCCCCGTGGACTGCCTCAAGATGAGTTGACATTGACCACTCCCTGTAGTGAACTGCTTAAAGATGACTTGACATTGACCACTCCCCATGGACTGCCTCAAGATGACTTGACATTGACCACTCCCTGTAGTGAACTGCCTCAAGATGACTTGACATTGACTACTCCCTGTAGTGAACTGCCTCAAGATGACTTGACATTGACCACTCCCTGTAGTGAACTGCTTAAAGATGATTTGACATTGACCACTCCCTGTAGTGAACTGCCTCAAGATGACTCGACATTGACCACTCCCTGTAGTGAACTGCCTCAAGATGACTCGACATTGACCACTCCCTGTAGTGAACTGCTTAAAGATGACTTGACATTGACCACTCCCTGTAGTGAACTGCCTAAAGATGACTTGACATTGACCACTCTCTGCAGTGAATTGCCTCAAGATGACTTGACATTGACCACTCCCTGTAGTGAACTGCTCAAGATGACTTGACATTGACTACTCCCCGTGGACTGCCTCAAGGTGACTGCTTGACATTGACCACTCCCTGTAGTGAACTGTTTAAAGATGACTTGACACTGACCACTCCCCGCGGACTGCCTCAAGATGACTTGACATTGACTACTCCCTGTGGTCTGCCTCAAGATGACTTGACATTGGCCACTCCCTGTAGTGAACTGCTTAAAGATGACTTGACATTGACCACTCCCTGTAGCGAACTGCCTCAAGATGACTTGACATTGACCACTCCCCTGTAGTGAACTGCTCAAGATGACTCGACATTGACCACTCCCTGTAGTGAACTGCTTAAAGATGACACTGACCACTCCCCGTGGACTGCCTGACCTTCGCCCTTGCTGATGAAAATGCCGGAGTACAAGCCGGCCCGCCTTGTTGTGCCTTGTGTACGTGGTCGTGGATTCGGTTTTTTTTTTTTTTTTTTTTTTTTTTTTTTTTTTGCGCTGTCGTAACCGGTGGAAAATATACCGTCGTATTAATTCGAATCGTCGTCCGCGTCTGCTGTCTTTTTTGTCCACCTCAGAAAGGCTCTGCATGGTTAGACAGGGAGTCAAATGGCAAGTTTTCCCGCGCGGCAGCCGCCCTGATGGGCTGCCTTGCAGTCAGAGCAGACGGCCACAACTCCGCGCTCATTTTTTTTTACATCCAACAGCGATTAAAAAAAAAAATCATCTTCCGAACCTCCCGGAAGATAGGAGTATGGCTGCCCTAATGGAGGGATAAAAAAAAAAAAAAACGGTCATACACACAAGACTCCACTGTCTGTCTATGCAGGCAGTGTCCGCAGGAGTATCATCAGCCTGCGTACGCAGAAAGAAAGAAAGAAAGAAACTTCCGAACCGTCATATTTGTCACGTGACACATGAGCGGAAGTCGTCTGACAACTCAGCAGGGCCGACAAAAGGGTCTGCAGGAAATGAGCACTGTTTGAATTTTCTTTTCAAACGTTTTTTCTCCGACAAGTGCTTCGAAATGAGTGTGAATAATTGATCATGCACCCAGCTAAAAGAAAAAAAAAAAACAACAACAAAAAAAAACAAAACAAACCACCCCACCACCACCAACAGAAAACGGCGGACAGTTTAGAGTAAAATTTCATGCTCCTTTAGCGCTAACGCATTAAGATGTCCGGTGTTCATTGCTCACTTTGACTATTTTTAGCCTTGAATGTTTAACAAAAAGGAAGGAATATGTCCAAGACAAAACAAAAAAGGGAAACAAAACTACTCATGAAACGTGCTTTGAAACAGAAGCCTGTGATTTGCCAGCGTGAAAAGATCAATGAAACGCGACGCTCCCTGAAATCTTGGGAAGCAGAGACAGACACGGAGAACATCTCAGTCCCCTAAATGAAATCCCACGAACTGCCTTCCACACACACACATACACACACACACACACACACACACACACTTAGAAGTTGGTTTGAAATGCGGACCCATGTAGGAAATCCTGTCCCTTTCTTTTTTTTTAAAATTAAAACTTTCATTTGGTGTGCGCGCTCTCCCGTGTCATTGCTGGATATTGCCCAAGCGGAATGACAGGTTTACTTCAGGAAAAACACTGAAGATGAACAAGATGGAGACAGACGATGGAGATGTCCCGCACCAAGAAGCCAAGTCGACCTGATTATGTTTTAAGACTTCTGCCACAGCCATACACACGCGTACGCACAACGATTCCCCCTTACACCATACACATTGCTAAACACACACACACACACACACACACACACACACACACACACACACACACACACACACACACACGCACACGCACACACACACACGTAAAGCGCTCACAACAGATTTCTCAATACCCGCTGTTTAAGCACGCGTGGCACATTTTCAGGTTCGCATGCTTACGAATGGTCGGATCCAAGGAGAAAAAGACCAACGAGTTTGGTCCTCCTCGTCGGGACATTCCAGAAACGGTCTACTACCAAGCCACCCTCAGGGCTGGCTAACGCTGGTTCTTCATGCTCTGCAATCCTCCCACTCACTGTCTCCACGTCCCGTCTCTCCCTCATCAAATCCTCTGGAATCTAACGCTCATTTCGCTTACTTGTTTTCTCATCCAACAAAGATCCACATCGACCGCCCCACCCCTATGGTCAGGCAGGAACGACACGGGATACAAACAACAAAAACAGAGAGGAGAAAAACAACAGCAGCAGCAGCAGCAGCAGCAGCAGCAGCAGCAGCAGCAGCAGCACTGGAAGGAGGAAATCAAAGCTGGGTAAGCGGACCGAGAATCGAATGGAAGGGGCACAATGACCGATGACAAGATAACGGTATCGCTTCAACATCACTCTCTACTCACTCTTCTTCCGACCTGGCTCTTAGAAGGGATCACTTCTGGATTTAGCCAACAGACTTATATTTCACAGGCTGGTGATCACTTTGTACTCGGGGCACAGGGGATGGGCACTGTAGGATGGAAGAGAAGAGGGAGTGAAAGGTAGGGGTGACGTCGGTGGGTGGGTGGGTGGGCGGGGGGGGGGTCTATTTCAAATCAAGTCTATGTCCCCAGCTACCCCCAAAACCCATCACGGGGCTTGCATTCTCAGCACGCTTTAAAAGTTGAGTCATTCTTCAAGTGGGGACAAAACAGGGTGGGAAAACCCACTGACACGATGAACAAAGTTCAGATCTCACAGTGTTTGTTGCGTTACAGCGGAAACTTTCGTTCTTCATAGGAAACACTTCTGAATTTTCCTAATACACTTCCATCCACAAAGAAAACGGGTTTGCTCAAAGAGCTGAACTGAACAGACAAGATAACTATGGCCAGTACAAAGACGTACTTCTCATGCCCACTGCCATCAGGGAAGTAATTTTCCTTTGCATTTTTGATGCAGCTCGCATCGTCTGAATAGGACATGCCTGTCGAGCATTCACTTATCTGTTTTGTACTGTGTATAAAATCAGCGTCAATTTACACCTTGTTTGGACTGGGTTTTTTTTTTTTTTTTTTTTTTTTTTTGCATTTTGCCTCGAATTCCTTCAATACATTTGCTTTTTGTGTCAGTTTTGCGCCGCCGTTCATCACATTGTATCCGCCGTGTCCTGACTTGGAGCCGAAGGTGAATATATTCTGAAATGTTGTTTAATATTTTTGTTAACTGCCCACTGCCCAGCCAGTCGCATGGAGCCATACCAGTGCTGAGACGAACAAACCGACGAACTTGATAACAACGAGGCCATTCTGCCCGTACCATGAACGGTTTGGGGCCATGGGTGGACTGTCATTCAACACAACACAGCATGAATGACTGACTCGAGGTTCTTATCCGACATGAAAAGGTAAACGACATTTTGTTTTGTATAAACTGAAACAAATCCGATGAATCAACCGGCTTCCGACAGTGAAGCCTTCTGACAGAACTCAAAGCAGACAGCAAGCACGTTCTTTACACAGAGATCGATGAGGTTAAGTTTGTAGGAATTTTGTTTGGGAGTGATATCTATCTAGAATATACAGATCACGTGGAGTTTGATCTCACGCACGAACTGGGATAAGTGCAGGTCCGATTCTAATGTGTTTGGATGACACGGACGGTTTGCGGCGTTCTTGTTCGTTTGAATGGCTCGGCTGATGAGATCAGAAGTCGAATACACAAAGTCTGGGTCTTTCCAAATCTGGTTCTTCCGACAGGATTTTCATATTACATGATGTCTGATAGCATAGAAATCTGTTGGAATTTCAGCAGTGGCCAGAACAAGGAACATTCTTTACAGCCTTCCTCTGACATGATTTGGAGTCCAGGTCTTACAAATGACAGTCATCCTCTGCATGGAGACAGACGCAAAGGGGGTTAACGTCTTCCCACGCCTTGATTTCCACGAGCACATATCCAGCCTTATCTGCACAAAAGGATGCAGGACCGTGACAACGAAGGCCACGCAGTGTTTTGTATGCTCGTTTAGTATACGATTTCCTTGCACTCTGGCGAATTTTAATGAACACTTTTTAGATCTTGAATGCATCTGTATATGTGGTTGATGTTTGACAATTTTATAGGAATTTTTTAAAATGTGTGTTTTATAATGATAACCCAGATTTTTCAGGGCGATCACCAAATTGGCCTCAAACGTCGTGTCCTGGACAAAAAAGCAACGATAAACTCAACTTAATTAATGCAAATTGTATGCATACAATTTACAAGGTGATAAACTAATTATAGGCACCCTTAAGGCAGGTAACTCAAGGCCACGCTGAAAGCGGCATATGCTCCCCCTTGGTTTGTCAATCCTAGTTTAAAAAAAAAAAAAACCCTGTTTAATTGCAAGATAAAAACGGAAATCCAGCAGGTAAACAAACCTAGTTAGTAACATACCCCCCCAAACCAAAAAAAAAACCCCCACCAAAAAACAAAAAACAAAAAAAAAAAAAACAAAACAAACGATAACCCCCCCCCCACACACACACTCACACACAAACAAGATAAACCAAAAACCATAAGGGACATAGGACACTGCAGAACGGACAACCAACGTCCACTTTGGACTGTCCAATCTCACAAGCGGATCGCCGGATTACAACAAAGATTGGAACGAGAGAGAGAGAGAGCGAGAGAGAGAGAGAGACAGAGAGCGAGAGCTAGCTGGCTGACCACACAACCCTCGTCAGTCACCAAGCGCTGTCAATGTACCTGTCACAATCCTTTCTTTCCCCCTCCTCAGCACTACCGATCAATAGTTGGATCCAGAGGCACTACAGACATTTCTCTCGCTCTATTGACACAGGCCCGTTTTTGTCAGCCGACAACCAGACAAGTGTCTCCATCTCTTATCAGTCCGTCATCGATCACAGGGAAAAGGCGAACTAGTGTATGGTGAAATATGAGCTGCCTTTCAAATATGCTTTCCTTTTCAATTTTCTTTTTTTTCTCTCTCTCTCTTTTTTTTTTTCTCCTTTCTCGTTTTCATCATCAAGCGAACTGAATGTCAACAGCATGTTCAAGTCAAACGAGAAGGCATTGGAACTAGGAGCAGAACTCGGATTCTAACCCGTCAGCGATGCTTTTCTGAGGTGCGGAAAGTGTGCCAACAAACATGGAGAAGGTCTCTCCCCCCCCCCCCCCCCCCCCCCCCCCCACTCTTCCCAGCAAGGTTTCGTGAGAGTTCGTTTCAATTACAGCGCGATGTTTACATTCCCGAAATCAGCGACCTGCCGTGCACGCTCTGTCAGCCTACAGCAACCCCAGCCTTCCGACAATACTTCGTGGGTCATTTACACCGTCAAACAGCCCTAGTTTCCCAACAGTGCTTCATGAATTATATGCACGGTAAAACAGCCCTAGTTTCCCAACAGTGCTTCATGAATTATATGCACGGGTAAAACAGCCCTAGTTTCCCAACAGTGCTTCATGAATTATATGCACGGTAAAACAGCCCCAGTTTCCCAACAGTGCTTCATGAATTATATGCACGGTAAAACAGCCCTAGTTTTCCCAACAGTGCTTCATGAATTATATGCACGGTAAAACAGCCCTAGTTTCCCTACAGTGCTTCATGAATTATATGCACGGTAAAAACAGCCCTAGTTTCCCAACAGTGCTTCATGAATTATATGCACGGTAAAACAGCCCCAGTTTCCCTACAGTGCTTCATGAATTATATGCACGGTAAAGCAGCCCTAGTTTCCAACAGTGCTTCATGAATTATATGCACGGTAAAAACAGCCCTAGTTTCCCAACAGTGCTTCATGAATTATATGCACGGTAAAACAGCCCCAGTTTCCCAACAGTGCTTCATGAATTATATGCACGGTAAAACAGCCCCAGTTTTCCTACAGTTTCATGAATTATGTGCACTGTAAAACAGCCGTATTTTCCAACAGTATTTTATGAATTATGTCTACTGTAAAACAACCCTAGTTTCCAAACAGTGTTTCATGAATTTATGTACTGTAAAACACAACCCTAGTTTTCCAACAGTGTTTCATAAATTATGTGTACTGTAAAACAGCCCTAGTTTCTCAACAGTGTTTGACAAATTATATATACTGTAAAAACAGCCCTAGTTTCCCAACAGTGTTTCAGGAATTATATGTACTGTAAAACATCCCTAGTTTCCCAACAGTGTTTCACGAATTATATGTACTGTAAAGGAGCCCTAGTTTCTCAACAGAGTTTCATGAATTATATATACTGTAAAACAGCCCTAGTTTCCAGGCAGTGTTTCATGAATCACATGCACTGTAAAACAGCACCAGTTTCCCAACGGTGTTTTATAAATTACGTGTGCTGTAAAACAGCCCTAGTTTCCCCAACAGTGTTTCATGAATTACGTGTGCTTGTAAAAAGCCCTAGTTCTCCTACAATATTTTATGAACTACGTGTGCTATAAAAACGCTTAGTTTTCCAACAGCGCTTCATGAATTACGTATACTGTATAAAAGCCCTGGTCTTCTAACTATGTATCATGTTTTCTCGTATACGTTAACACAGCCTCGGTATTTTTTTTTTTTTGTAACCATGCTTCATGTAACATGTATACATAAAACAGCCTTTGTTTTCCGACAATGTTTCATGTCTACTTGAAAACAGCCCCAGTTTTCCATCGATGCTTCATGTGTCATGTATGCATAAAACAGCCCTAGTCTTCACACAATGCTCCGCGCATAATGTGTAGCGTAAAACATCCACGTCTTCCCCCACAATGCTTCGTGCGTAACGTATGCCGCGAAACAGCCCCCAGCGTTCACGCCATGGTTCACGTGTCATACATACTGTAAAACAGCCCCCCTTTTCACCGAAATGTTTCTTGCATAATGTACATCGTAAAACACCTCTAGTCTGCCCGCAACACTTCGTGCATCATTAAAGGGAAAACCCCCCCCCCCCCCCCCAAACAATACTCCTTGCATCACTGTACTGTAAAGCAGCCAAGTTTTGAACACAATATGTTCTGAATGATGTGTACTGTAAAACACTCCCAATTTTCCCATATGGCTTCCAGCATCATTATCTCCACCTCCACTTTATATATATATATATATATATATTTTTTTTTTTATATAACACGTCATTCCTCATTAAACCGCTAAAACGGTCAGATGCTGTCGAGGGGCACTCATCACGTTTTGCAACGTGGACGAACAAATCATATCACTGCAATGGAGCTTGCCAATTTCTTGAACAGAATTCCTTAGCCTCTTGGCCGTAGGAGTAATAGTGAATTGTCAGAAGTGTCAAGGGCAAGACATGACACCCGGCGGGGCCCATCCCTCTCGCTCCGCCGCTTTTAACCTTCCCTGAACCGAATCAAGGACCCATTTAACTGCTGGGTGGACATAACAGAGATTTCATGCCGAAAAAAAAACCCGACCCCACGAGTAGTTCGAACTCAAGACCGTCTCCTCTGCAGGAAAACACTTTAACCATCCGACCGCGGTCCGCCCTTTTTTTATTATTATTTTTTTTTTTTTTTAGTATTTCTAAATACATATTAAAAATCACTTGATTCTGCAGACGCATTTCCGTTCCATGCGACGAAATGTCCGGTAAGAATGATGGGTGTCCTTCCAGAAACATCGACTTTCGCGCGAAGGATTTCCCGGCCGTAATTTGTTATGACTGCTGCAGCCAGGGGAAATCTTCTCAAGAGTGCTTTCAAAGTTTCAAACACTCTTTTGGAGATCCGTCTCCGTCAAAAGTCACTGCTTTCAGTCGGTGGCTTAGTCAGTTCTAGTCTGCCCCTCAAAGCCCCCCCCCCCCCTCCCCCTTCCCATCCCCCCCCCCCCCCCAAAAAAAAAAAAAAAAAAAAAACCTTTGGAAGACAATGACTGTGGTGGTCGAACGGCAACGACCATTACTCCAGAACCCGTTTCTACGGACACAGTTCTTAATTAAGGAGGACTCTTAAGAATCACCTACGCTGGAGTACAGGACGACATGAAGATTTTTATCGGGAAGTGTCACTGGCAATCTTCACGACTGCCTCAACGTGACGACATGTTCCCCCATTCAGGCGCCCTAAAATCTGAAGACGGTGAAGAATGAAACAGGAGCAGAGTGGACTAATGCAACCACCTGCTAAGAAGATTTGACGGAGGGAGGTCTCCTCCAGTATCAGACATCGTTTAACAAGGAGACGAAACGCGCGGCTGTACCGGTATAACTTTGTGACGTAGCAAGCCATGGTTGGCCGCGTGGGTCTTCCCGGATGAGAACTCACCCGTGACGTTTGCAGAAAAAAAACAGAAGTGCTTCGCATATCAAACGGTGCCGTGTTTATGGCCAAATCCAGCTGTGATGTCACCAGAATTGCTTGAGGCCGAAAAAAAGCGGTCACGGCTGACCGGTACTTGTAGTAAACCCACTGTGCTTGCCCTCAAGTCTTTCAAGCGAACGGGAGTTCGTGGATTACTGCCCTATCAGGAGAATGCCAGCACACACACACACACACACACACACACACACACACACACACACACACATTCTGGCTGAAAATAATGTTCAGTTGGTTCACCTACGCAACATACCTCGACTCAGCCTCCCTGTGACTTTTTGTTCTTTCACCCCCTTTCGTCCAGCGGCAGTTGAAGGGGAGCCAGCGTCAAAGCGCCCAAGACGTTCACGCATTCGTTGAGGGCCTTATTCAAACCTACCCCAGACAGCGCGGTCGGGTGTAACAGACAGCTGGCATGAGAGGATGGCAAAATGTATGCCGACTGATGGAAAGGGTGGTGTGGGGCAAGGTGGGAGGGAGTGGAGGGATGGCGATGGGGGTGGGGTAGGGTAGGAGGAGGGCAAACGAAGAAAAGAAAGAAACAAACAGGATTACTCAGATTAGCTGTGTCAGAAAATCCAGGCTGAACAACTTAACAGGCGCCCCTCGTATTCGCCGTATTCTAAATCGCCGTTCAGGTGACACGCCGCAGCAACAGTCGTAATCTATGAAAAAAAAAAGCAAATCTGTCAAACAGCCCCCGCTTTCCTACAATGTTTATGCACGGTTCATAACGTCACCTGTTAACATTATTATTATTTTGGGGGCGCCAAAAAAGAGCCAAAAGAACGATAATTTACCATTTTCACCTAATAACTATGATAAGCTTGAAATGCAGATTTTTTTTTTTTTGCCAGCTACTCCATAAGCTAACGACAACAAAAAAAGACCATTTTTCCCCTAGCTGAGATTCTCACAACATTATAACATGTCATCTATATTCATACTATTTATTACAAAAAAGCCGTCTTTTGTCACGAATATTCCACTTTAACACAGAAGAAGATCGTGTTGGCATTGTCAGTCGCTTCTTACAGATCGGAGACTAGAGTGCGGTATTTACTCCCCTTTTGGACAAGAGGGAGAACCTCTGGCACCGTCACTCCAGTATTTGGAGGAAGGCCTGAAAGCCCAGTTACCCACCCTTTAAAAGGAGGGAGGTCTGCTCAATCTGTCACTCCCCTCTTTGAACAAAGGAGAAGGCTTGGATAGCTCAGTTCTTTTGCTCTTTGAAAAGAGGGAGAAGGTCTGACGGCATTGTCATTCCCTTCTTTGAAGTGTGTGTGGGGTGGGGAGGTATGATAGCTCAATCACTCCGTTCTTTGAAGGAGGAAGATGGCTGATACCCCTGTCATTCCACCTTTTTTTTTTTTTTTTTTGAAGGAGGGAGTAGGTCTGATAACACAGTACCCCCCTCCCCCCCATTCTCTGAGGAAGAGACAAGGTCCGATATCACTGTGAATCCTCTCTGTGAAGGAGGGTGGTGGTATCATAGGATAGTCACTCCCTCACTGAAGGAGGGAGAAAGGTCTGACAGCACTGTCACTCTCCTCTTTGAAGGAAGGAGGAGGTCTGATACCTCAGTTAAAAGGGGGAAGACATAATAGCGTCGCCACTCCCTCTGGGAGACAGAGATAAGATTTGACGTCGCTGTGAACCTCTCTTTAACGGAATCTCCCCCGTACCCCCCCAAACGAGAGGGAGGTGGCGTGACAGCTTGATCACTCCGCTCTCTGAAGGAGGGGAAAAGGCCTGATAGCTCTGGCACTCACCTCTTGGAGAGAAGGTGAAAGATCTAACAGCTCTATCACTCCCCTCGCCTGAAGAAGCGAGGTCTGATAGCTCTATCACTTACCTCTTGGAGAGAAGGTGAAAGATCTAACAGCTCTGTCACTACTACCCTCTCTGAAGGAGGGAGAAAGGTCTGATAGCAGCAGAGTCACTGACCTCTTAGCATAACATCAGTCTCCAAAATCCCACCGAAGTCGGAGTGTGGCTGCCCACCGTGGCGGGGTAATAAAAAAAAAACCACAACAAACCAAACAAACAAACAAAAAAAAACCACACACACACACACACACACACACACACACACACACACACACACACACACAAACAACAACACAAAAAAAAAAAACGGTCACACACGTAATGTTCTCATCCCCAGCCGATGCATTTGTACCATAGTGTTCAAGTACTTTGGCTGCTCGGATGATCCCTGGAGTCTTTTAGCCAGGGTACGACAACAACTGACCTCTTTGAAGCATTTGTACCATAGTGTTCAAGTACTTTGGCTGCTCGGATGATCCCTGGAGTCTTTCAGCCAGGGTACGACAACAACAACAACTGACCTCTTGAAGCATTTGTACCATAGTGTTCAAGTACTTTTGGCCGCTCGGATGATCCCTGGAGTCTTTCAGCCAGGTCAGTTGTTGTCGTACGACAACAACAACTGACCTCTTTGAAGCATTTGTACCATAGTGTTCAAGTACTTTCGGCCGCTCGGATGATCCCTGGAGTCTTTCAGCCAGGGTACAGGGACAACAACAACAACTGACCTCTTTGAAGCATTTGTACCATAGTGTTCAAGTACTTTGGCCGCTCGGATGATCCCTGGAGTCTTTCAGCCAGGGTACGACAACACAACAACTGACCTCTTTGAAGCATTTGTACCATAGTGTTCAAGAACTTTTGGCCGCTCGGATGATCCCTGGAGTCTTTCAGCCAGGGTACGACACAACAACAACTGACCTCTTTGAAGCATTTGTACCATAGTGTTCAAGTACTTTGGCTGCTCGGATGATCCCTGGAGTCTTTTAGCCAGGGTACGACAACAACTGACCTCTTTGAAGCATTTGTACCATAGTGTTCAAGTACTTTGGCTGCTCGGATGATCCCTGGAGTCTTTTAGCCAGGTACGACACAAACAACTGACCTCTTTGAAGCATTTGTACCATAGTGTTCAAGTACTTCGGCCGCTCGGATGATCCCTGGAGTCTTTCAGCCAGGGTACGACAACACAACAACTGACCTCTTTGAAGCATTTGTACCATAGTGTTCAAGTACTTTGGCCGCTCGGATGATCCCTGGAGTCTTTCAGCCAGGGGTACGACAACAGCAACAACTGACCTCTTTGAAGCATTTGTACCATAGTGTTCAAGTACTTTGGCCGCTCGGATGATCCCTGGAGTCTTTCAGCCATGGTACGACGACAACAACAACAACTGACCTCTTTGAAGCATTTGTACCATAGTGTTCAAGTACTTTGGCCGCTCGGATGATCCCTGGAGTCTTTCAGCCAGGGTACGACAACAACAACAACAACTGACCTCTTTGAAGCATTTGTACCATAGTGTTCAAGTACTTCGGCCGCTCGGATGATCCCTGGAGTCTTTCAGCCAGGGTACGACAACAACAAAAACTGACCTCTTTGAAGCATTTGTACCATAGTGTTCAAGTACTTTGGCCGCTCGGATGATCCCTGGAGTCTTTCAGCCAGGGTACGACAACAACAACAACTGACCTCTTTGAAGCATTTGTACCATAGTGTTCAAGTACTTTGGCCGCTCGGATGATCCCTGGAGTCTTTCAGCCAGGGTACGACAACAACACACAACAACTGACCTCTTTGAAGCATTTGTACCATAGTGTTCAAGTACTTTGGCTGCTTGGACGATCCCTGGAGTCTTTTAGCCATGGTACGACAACAACAACAACAACTGACCTCTTTGAAGCATTTGTACCATAGTGTTCAAGTACTTTGGCTGCTTGGACGATCCCTGGAGTCTTTTAGCCAGGGTAGTACGACAACAACAACAACAACAACAACTGACCTCTTTGAAGCGGTTGGCTTCCAGCTGCAACGCCAGGCGAAACTCGTCCTCTAGTTCACTGTACTGACTGGTCAGCGTGTCGATCCTGGAGACAAAAAATATACAGGATTGAATGCAGGTATCACATGGAATGAAGAGAAAAATATAGGATTGAATGCAGGTATCACATGGAATGAAGAGAAAAATATAGGATTGAATGAATGGTGTCACATGGAATGAAGAGAAAAATATAGGATTGAATGGTGTCACATGGAATGAAGAGAAAAATGTAGGATTGAATGGTGTCACATGGAATGAAGAGAAAAATGTAGGATTGAGTGAAGGTGTCACATGGAATGAAGAGAAAAAATATAGGATTGAATGAAGGTATCACATGGAATGAAGAGAAAAATATAGGGATTGAATGAAGGTATCACATGGAATGAAGAGAAAAATATAGGATTGAATGAAGGTGTCACATGGAATGAAGAGAAAAATATAGGATTGAATGAAGGTGTCACATGGAATGAAGAGAAAAATATAGGATTGAATGAAGGTATCACATGGAATGAAGAGAAAAATATAGGATTGAATGAAGGTGTCACATGGAATGAAGAAGAAAAATATAGGATTGAATGAAGGTGTCACATGGAATGAAGAGAAAAATATAGGATTGAATGAAGGTGTCACATGGAATGAAGAGAAAAATATAGGATTGAATGAGGGTATCACATGGAATGAAGAGAAAAATATAGGATTGAATGAGGGTATCACATGGAATGAAGAGAAAAAATATAGGATGAATGAAGGTGTCACATGGAATGAAGAGAAAAATATAGGATTGAATGAAGGTGTCACATGGAATGAAGAGAAAAATATAGGATTGAATGAAGGTATCACATGGAATGAAGAGAAAAATATAGGATTGAATGAAGGTATCACATGGAATGAAGAGAAAAATACAGGATTGAATGCAGGTATCACATGGAATGAAGAGAAAAAAAATGTAGGATTGAGTGAAGGTGTCACATGGAATGAAGAGAAAAATATATGATTGAATGAAGGTATCACATGGAATAAAGAGAAAAATATAGGATTGAATGAAGGTGTCACATGGAATGAAGAGAAGAATATAGGACTGAATGAAGGTATCACAAAAAAAAAAAAAAAAAAAAAAAAAAAATGAAGGTATCACATGGAATGAAGAGAAAAATATAGGATTGAATGGAGGTGTCACATGGAATGAAGAGAAAAATATAGGATTGAATGAAAGGTATCACATGGAATGAAGAGAAAAATATAGGATTGAATGAAGGTGTCACATGGAATGAAGAGAAAAATATAGGATTGAATGAAGGTGTCACATGGAATGAAGAGAAAAATATAGGATTGAATGAAGGTGTCACATGGAATGAAGAGAAACAAAAATATAGGATTGAATGAAGGTGTCACATGGAATGAAGAGAAACAAAAATATAGGATTGAATGAAGGTGTCACATGGAATGAAGAGAAACAAAAATATAGGATTGAATGAAGGTGTCACATGGAATGAAGAGAAACAAAAATATAGGATTGAATGAAGGTGTCACATGGAATGAAGAGAAACAAAAATATAGGATAGAATGAAGGTGTCACACGGAATGAAGAGAAACAAAAATATAGGATAGAATGAAGGTGTCACACGGAATGAAGAGAAAAATGTAGGATTGAATGAAGGTATCACATGGAAATAAAAAGAAAAAGAGAATATGTACTTATTGCG
>JADBJO010015559.1:0-43407 GCA_016801955.1 Conus betulinus
TCTTAGCCGCTTACAATGCTTGGGTTATTGAACAGCAGAGCTGACCACTCAGACTGTTCCATATCTTTTGATCTCCCTTGCATCCTTAAATGGATCCTCAAGCATAGGCTCAAAGATTGTCCCTTACATTTTATACTGTTGCGTAATGTTTCTAGTTTTCAACAACTTTTTTCCTCTCCACACTTTCGTTTTTGTACTACCTTCTACTATCTTCGCTGGCTGCTTTTGGATTCTTTTTCGAACCCGTGGCGGTCGGAACACCACAGAATTATGGACTGTGGTGTGTCTCTATCTGACGCCAAGAGCACAGACACAATCAGCCGTGTCTCCCTGATGAGTCCGATCCAGCGGACGAAAGGCCTCACAGCAGGCGATACACATAGATCTGCCTTCGAGAGAGATTGCGATGGTTTCCTCATGCAGCTAGTGAAGGGTTTTCATATTTATGATATACATTTTCCCATTTACTTCGTCTCCAATTTTTTTCCCTCTCAAATCTTTGCCAAGTCATTACTATAATGATGGAAGAATTGTGAACCTGCACTTGTTTTCCCCCAATACTTAATTGTTCAGCATTATATATATATATATATGTGTGTGTGTAAGAGAAAGAGACAACTCGAATGAAAAAGCACAAGCATGTAAACAAATATGTACCAATATTTCGAGCGACACACACACTCCTATCTCTCTCTCTCTCTCATATATATATATATGTGTATACCTAATCAGATCAATATCCCAGACGTTTTACAATTAACAACGATGCACACCCAACTCTCCAGAACGAAGCAAGAACTAATACATAAAAAGCATGACAACAACGAAACGCCCCCGCTGCGTTTAAACATACCACCACTCCTGCCGACGATCACCACCACCACTGTCCTATCTAGCCACCATCTATCAAACAAAACCAATCATAAATTGGTTAATATCCATACTCAAACATATATGCAATATGTCCAATTTGAAAGTAAAATAAGTTTTCTGGTTTGATGCAACAGACGGTTGAGATACATAGTATTCAAGCCGACACTGGAGCTAATCTGAAAATGTGTTTAAATGATCTCCGCCAAACTACATGGACAAACGAATTACGAGACAAAACACGACGCGTTTCGACCTCTTAGATCTTTTAGGGCAAGATAAACAACACTGAGGACAACGAAAACAAAGAACGAGCAATCACTTATCTCTGTCAAATTTGGCGCAGGGTGGGCGTTTAAAACATCAACACTCATCTTGCGTCCATTTTCCGCCGAATCTGACAATAGTGACTGCTCGTTATTCGTTTTCGTTGTCCCGAGAGTTGTTTATCTTGCCCGAAGAAGACCTAAGAGGTCGAAACGCATCTTGTGTCTTGCGATTTGTTTATTCATGTTTTCCAGAGTTAATTTAACTTTTTTTTTTTTAAGATTTCTTTATATTTCCGCTTGCAGTCGCCTCACTTTGCAAACAACATTACAGCCGTTTCCAAAAGATGTGGGCTTACAGGCACAATAACTCTGGCCAAAAGGTTTAGTACAGACAGTCTGAACTACTAAAAGACGAGTAGAAAATAAAGAACGGGATTCAGGTGCTTCGGAGGGAGGGGGGGGGGGGGGGGGTTACAGCTGCAACAGATCATCTGAATATGGGAACACCCCATGGATTTAATTGAAAGAGCTGCAAGTTTGCCAGTGTGATGAGAACGCAACGTAATGATGGAGTGATATGGTGAGAGATGCAGGCGAGAAAGCAAAAGAGGCGGACAGCATGTTTTGGGCCGTGTGAAAATCAGTAGAGACAGCTTCTGGAGCCAGACAACAAGGAATTACAATCATCGAAAAGAGAGAGTGCAAATGAGCAGACGTCATTTTCGGTGGCGTATCTGTATGCGTGCAACTCTATACCCGTGTGCGTGCGCGCAATGCGTGTGCGCGCGCGCGCGTGCTCTTTCGTGCGTGCGTGTGTATGCAGAGGCGCGTGCTTGTGTATCTATGATGGTGGCAGCGTGTATATGGGAGATAACTGCTATTCAGTTCCTTTGTTAACTCGGATGCTCGGCTTTAAAGAAAAGTCATTTTGAAAAATCTCCATTTCAGAAGTAACCAAACTACATTTATCAATAGTTTTTACAAGGAACTCAAATCGACACGACCACTTACTGCATGGATGCCACTTCCGGAGTTGGGGAAAAAAAATCCCGAGAATGTTCTGGGAAAAAACTATTTGACGACCATTCCACCGCTTCTTTCCCCCATCCCTGGCCTCCCTCGACTTTCTCATTTTCTGCGCTATTTTGCAATCAACATCAGAATCTCCTAACATATTTTGCCCCTTTTGTCTGTTCCTGTCGTTCCAGAATATATGTTGGTGATCATTATGTTGGAAAAAAACAGAATAGTTTCATCAGCGTTGAATCCCTAAAGAACTGACAGCCGAGTTCCAAGGCAGAAAAAAAAAGGCGGCAGGGCATGGAAAGGTGGGGTGGGTGGGGTTAAGATGAAGGAGGAGGAAGGGGAGGGATGGAGAATTTGGTATCACCTCCACAACGCCTTAAAAAATGGAGGGTGAAGGGGGGGGGGGGGGGCTACAAAATCCATTTCCCCAAAAAGCAAAAAGCCGACAAAATCCTGAAATCAAACATTCAAAGTCCAAAATTAACACCTCCGTCGTCTCGAGTTGTCTGTACACCACTTACGTGTTGTCTTGTGAATGGTCCTCAGCAAGCTTGTAGTATCACCAAGTTTGAACCTGATGACGTGGTGATTTCCATTCCCGACATTTGTGTGTTCATGGCGAAGGTGGCATTTGTCCTGGAAGACGTAGCTGGGTGGTTCTCTGATACACCGGTGCTCATTCTCAGAGCGTGGTCATCCCTTACAGTCTGCCGAAAAAAATCTTCAGATTAGATTCTGAAGAAAAATGTTCTCTAAAAACTAGGAAGGAAGAAATAAACCATGCAAAACTGATGTTAAGTGCTAAGAATGTAGTTTATAAACAATGAAAAGTAGAGAAGACATTAAAACCAGTGAAAACAAATACCTTAAATATCCTGAAAGAATATTCTATACCCTGTGGATGAAGCCTAAACCCTGGAAAGTTAGAGTAACCCTAAGTAAAAGGACTAACACCCTGGAAGAAGATTACACTATGCAAAATGAGAATGTTAAACCGGTGAAAGAAGTGAGCAGTAAATATCATGACAAAAAAGGGCTATAAGATCTATGGATGGAACACACTAAAAACATAAAACGGGACATTAACCCTGTAAAAGAATACCATAAATCCTTAAAGAAAGGACATTGACCATTTTGAAAAAAGGAGTCTGAGCCTTATAAGGGGAGACGCCAAGCCCTTGAAAAGATGACACTAATCATATGAATTGATACTAAACCCAAGGGAGAGAAGACATTAAATCCTTTGAAACATGACACTAACCCCTGTGAGAAGAGCACCTATGTAAAGGACATCATTTAACTATGAAAAGAGGATACGGTACCCTACGAGAACACATAAAAAAAAAATGGAGAAAGAATGCCATCGCCCGTGAAATGATACCGAATCACGTAAAAATAAGGCACTAATTCCTGAAAAAAAAAAATGGCCATGGAAGAGTGCTAAATTCAAAATCCAATAAAAAAAAAAGATAAGACACTAATTCCTGAAAAAAAGATCATGGAAGAGTGCTAAATTCAAAATCCAATGAACGGAGAACACTACACACTATTTGACTGGTGACACCTTATAAAACAAAAGCATCAATACCTATGGAAGAATCCACATGCTGACTCGTGATTTCCATTGTCGGTCTTCCTGTGGATTTATGGACACTCGGATCAGAAGGTACCAGGTGCGCACCAGGAAACGTTCTGGAAAGAGGCCAAAGAATTCCTCAACAGCTCTGTAGCCAAAACCCGTTGACCTGAAAACATGCGTCCATGTTCCAGATCACCGATTTGTGCAACATGCTACACAGCTCGAGTCAATCTTTCGCACCCTCCCGGAGAACATTTCCTCTGGTACCCCGTATGATGTATCCTTGGGTCCACGAACACCGGCTTAACAAAACAGAGCACACATGCTGGTTATATTAGAGATAGTCTATCGAAAGAACAATTCTTATCACTGAAAATAAGACATACACTTGTGAATGAAGGGGACGCTAAATCCTTGGAAAGAATATCCCCAACCTGTAAACCAAGAAAAATACTGAACAATTTGAACGAAGGGGACACCAACTATGAAAAAGATGTCACTGAATCCCGTGACTAAAAAAGATAATTCTTAATTAAAGAGAAACAAATTTGAAAAGCAGCATCAGGCCCCTCCAAACAACCAGGTACAATGTACACTATTTTGGAAGATGTGTTGGAGACAGAAGAAGAAGAAGGAGAAGAAACGTTAATTAGAATTCAACTTCCATGTGATCAGCTGCATTCCACGAGCTCACGTGTCCTGGTTACCGGTGCCGTGGTCGATGATGCAGAAGTTCCTTGCACCTGCCGACATGCACATCAGTTATGTCCCTTTGAACACTCGACTTTCGGTGTAAAGTAAATCTTAGCCACTCGGAAACAAAACTATTCGTTTTATGAAAACTTTTTCATTTTCTCTAGCGGCGAGACAAATTTTTGGTGAACAGGATATATCATATGAACAGTGTTGAAAGGATTTCACCACCTTCCGTATCAAAACATTGTTCTATTACTTTTCCTATGCACTTGTTTTCCACTTCACATACAAGATAAAGGGTCTGCAATAAGATAAAGGGTCAAATGGACCAGACCAAATCTGCATAGGATCACCATCATTTAATATCACAAACAAAAACTGTCATACCATCAGACCTTGCGCGTCCTGCTCAAAAGCTAGCGTGAATTCGGAAGAGGGGAGGGGGGGGGGGGGGGGGGGGGGGGGGGGGACGACTGTAAAGCACTTTCAGCTTGATCGTTAACCGAGAGTAGGCTCTATGTATGATGATTAAAATAAAATAAGGAAAGACACACCGACATCAAGGACTTAACTCTTCACTAGAACATCTCAGTTTCGAAATCCTCTCCGCAACTGTGGCCTTGATTTGGTTCAGTATCGGTCACCGGTATCGACAAGTTCAGTGGGGCTGTCGTTGGACGGACATTGTGACACCCTCCGGGGAGAGAGCTCACTCACGCCGGCTCCGCGCTCAAGAAATCATCATCATCAGTAGGGGGCTTAGTAGGTGGTATCCTGCGTATGTTGGATCAGAACAGGTATCGCTGAACACCATCGAAGTGACTCGACAGCAGTGCAGCGTCTCTTCCTGATGGATCGCTTCTTGACATTGACTGCTCCCAATGGATTGCTGTGGCGGCCGGGCCGGGCTGTTGCCGTGGACCGGGGGGGGGAGGAGTTATGAGCTGCGAGGGGTAGCAAAAAAAAAAATTAATCAATGAAATATAACACCATCTCTATGCAAGAACACCCCGAGTCCATGACAGTCTACTCGACTGAGAAAAAACAGGAACATGTGTCGTTATGAGCTGCGAGGGGTAGCAAAAAAAAAATTAATCAATGAAATGAAAAAATAACACCACCTCTATGCAAGAACAACCCGAGTCCATGACGGTCTACTCGACTGAGAAAAAAAAAACAGGAACACTACACTGGGGAAAAGTAAAGGAGAAGGAATGTGGAGGAAAATAAGAGCAAATATATCACCTCCAAATAAACTCTGGTACGGTTCCCCCCGAGTTCAGTTGTCCTGGTCTCCGCTTTCCACGGGCGTAGGTGCTGGAATTCCTTGATCCTGTTGATGTGCATCATGTTTTGTTTTAACATGCGACTTCCTGTGTGAACAAATCTGTTCTGCTCAAACGAGCAACGCTCGTCGAGTTTAACACAAGCCGAAGTACAAACGAACGCACGTATCAAGTTGTAAAGTAACGTACATTTGATATACAAGAGCACACAGACTGAATCTTTGACAAAATTAATGTCTTCTTAACACGTTTCAAAGATCAGACGTTAAACATGCACAGAACGATCCCCACCCTAGACTGTATGTGTTTTATGCATTTTTCTGTCTGTCAGATGTTCTCATCTGAAGAAGACAAACCGAGTATGGGACTGGGCATTGTTTTCGTGTTTTTGGCTGTTGTTTTAAACATGTGAGGAAGACATCGTTGAAAATTCACTCGTTTTATTTGTATTCAAAATCTTTCCTTACATTTTGATTTGTGAGTGCGTTCATATATGGCTTATTATGTAGGCAAGGAAGCGTGTCCGTGTGTAGGGATGGTGGCTGTTTTTATTGAGTGTAAAGTGTGCATACGTTTCTGCACGTGATGTGCTGTACACAGTCGTTCCATAAAATGACATACACGGTCGCTTTATCTTATTTCCACCTTTCTTTACGATCTACGTTCGGTTGCTATATTCATTTACAGAGAATCATGTAACAAAGAATATCTTGAATACCCTCAGCCCCATTCTAAAGTGCAAAACAATACTTCAATTGATAACGCATCAAGCCAGCCGTTTCTTTCCTTTCACAGTTGTTGAAAGACAGCCTGTGTACACACCTGAATCCCATGGGGACACTCTGCTGTCCATCTTGTCCCCGATAGTGATCTCCCCTCTTTGTCAGTCGTCTGCTTCATGGCACCGTTTCGGATGTCTTCTTTTCCTGTCAGGCCGTCTCCAGCGACATGGATCTCCAATTCCTATTAAATGCACAAAAATAGTCATCTTCAAAGCCGCTCCTGAAATATCATACACAAATACAAATAGAAAATTAGTGCACAAAGTGAACATTCTAATGCAAGGAAAAGGAATACCAAGTTCCAGAAACTGTTTTCCTACATGACCGCTGGCTGCTCCTTTCGTTCAGTGTTTCCAATCATACAGTGTCTGGAAAATCAATCGGCAACGATCTACCCTAGTTGAAACGTTTCATGGATTTTGTCGAGAGAATCTTGCCATAAAACAGCTACGAACAAGTCATCTGAATTATCATGCCAGAAAAGAGAAATTCACTTCTCTACCCAACCAAATATTGACTATGCCTCTACACTCTGAGATGTAAGCAGAAATAATTCGCTTTAACCACTAATTAATCCAACTAATTCGCTTTAAAATTAATAACTGATAAAACCTGAGTGGTATACCGATTTCAGACAGGTACGTATCCCTCCACTAGAGACCAAAATTTTTGTACAGTAAAGGGCTAATCAGGCAAAACAAAAACAAAAAAAAAAAAAACACCGGAAACAAAACTGTAATATTCCCACCTACCACCTCATTCGCTCTTACTTTTAAACCTGGTCTATGCCGTGAAATCATGACAGGGGGTGTGAAGTTCAGATCCGCCTTGTAGTGTCAAACCAGGACGGAACTCGGTAGCATCTTCATCATGAAACATCTCAAATTAAGAAAATCTTCAATTCTATGGCTCCGCATGACCTCCTTTCGTGGTGACCTCAGTTCTGTGTTCTCTCTGCGTGCATGTCCATGGAGAGTTCGTGCAACAATCGTTCACATAGGTTCAAGGGAAGTATTGCTTGATGAATGCGGGAGCTCTCTCCGGAGGGTCACGCATGCACACACCGACTCCATGATCAAGTAATTTCCGTCTACCACTTGGGGGCTTAAATTTTGGTATTGTGTGCATTTGGAATTCAAACTGGTTACAATCACACCATCAAGTAAATCAGTAATAATACAGCGTCTTCTCTGGTAGCTTGCGTCATGACATGATACTGCTTGCTCTCCACGACTTGCTCATACTGAGTCTGAGACCGGACTAGAACGGGTGTAGCTGTGAAGGGGGAGCAAGAATGAACGTTACGCATTGCGTAAAACATGCAAAATGTTACCTGAATACCTCACCTTTTCAGAAGACATGAACATTTTACGTACCTGGCTACGGCGCATGCGTCGGTTACTCTCAAAGCTCCTATTTGTATTATCGGCAGCGTGGGTCCATAGCACTCTCGTTGACGTTAACTCTTCCCATGTTCATGAGGTCATTTGCTTCCTTCACAAATGGCAGGCCAGACAGTATGCTTTCAGGGTGAAAACTTCCAGTGTTTTGACATCTTATTCCTGGGCGATCCCAGATCAAGGCCCCAGTCTTTTCCAGCGTGATCTTCAGACCTTATCCTAACCATGTCCTCCGAGGATCTGAACCAGGAAATATATTCAGAATGCAGACGTAAGGGATCACTTTCACCTGCATCGTCTCAATGAAAGGATCAAGCTTTTAAAAAATGTTATCTTCGAGAAACCAACAAGTAAAAGAGGACAGCAATTAAATTACGGTTCTTGTTCCCGTGACTGCTTTCCCCGGACACAGGAGGCGTGTGATCCTGAGCCAGCCGATGACCGATGCCTCCAATTCTCTTGCCTTACAGTCTGCTAGGGAATGATGTCATTTCTTAAAGAAACTGGTCCCAGGATGCACAGCAACCTCTCCATTGCATCCATCAACAGAAAATCACTAAAGACGACCAGCAACTTGGATTATCCTTGACCCTCTCGTCCTGACAACTGAAGAACTAGAAAAGGATGTCAGACAGAATAAATGACTTCACATAACCTCCAGGCCGGCTTTTCGGTGGTCCCACCTCAAATTGGCACAAACCCAACATCCAGTTACTGACAGAACGGAGGATACGCAGGGGCGATGTTGAACGATCTGTGTGGATGAGAATCTTGGGTTTGTGGCGGAAGCACACCACACAGAGAGCAGTACTACAGGACACCCCACCTCTGCTGTACGGTGATCTGATCGCCGTGTCGGCCTCTCTGTGCAGCAAGGGATACTCGGTAGTACCAGGCCGATTGCAAGGTAACACTTCAAGAACAACAAACCTTTCTTGAAGCATCTCCTCTGGTACCACTGTTTTGTACCGTTGGTCCACAGATATCCGACACTGGAAACCAGAGCAGCCGTCGGTTGGGAAGGGGAGGCCAGTGTTTCTTGCGTTTCATGCACCACGGACCCGACACCCGTGGTGTTCACCTCGACAGGCACCCTCAAGCAGCGCCCCGTCAGGTTGATGCGACTACACAACAGATCGCATGGAAAAACCACATCGATTCATCCACACTACCTGTTGTGCATACCATGCCAGAGACACATCTACCTACACATGTCTCCGACTCCACCTAGCACGAATTCCACATCCACAGAGAAGTTCAACACCACAGCGTCCTACGTATCTCCCAGCCTTGCCAGGAACTACACGATGCATTTGTCTGGAATATAAACCTGCGAGCGGCTAAAATCTGACCAGCACCACCGCTCTTGACGAAACCTGTCCTGGCAATCCACCATCCAAAATGACCAGCTGCCTCGGAATCAAACTTTCAACACACCTCCTGCCGTGTCCCATAGGCAGACACAATGAAGGAAGGCACTGCACACCACCATTCCCTGCTCTTAGGGGAACCCCTCACCGTTCCATGACGAACTGCCAGACAAAAGAATTCAGGTATCTCGGCAAAAAGTGCCTACGCTGAACCGAAAACCACACTCTTCACATGTCCGAGGAACACAGCCACTGTCAGAAAGCCCCTGTAGGACAGCCCACCCACCCACCTCAGCAATAACACCAAACAGTGACAGTGAATCCTGATAGGTCTGCACTCCAAATACATCTCTGTTCCGAGTTCAGAGAGCAGGGCCCGACAGGAAGTTACCATGGCAGAAAATAGTCTATCAAATTTGAAGCTTATCTTATCTTGTGATGAGATGTTTAATTACTGAAAATTACTCGTGGTTTTGTCAAACTGACTGGCCAAGCATTTGAAAGGAATAAATGACCTGGTGAAACTTCAGAGCTGTTGAGGTCGTCCGCGATACACTGCGCTGCAATCAGATGGGAATCAATGACTTCACAATTCAATAATCGTTTTTGCATGATATGTACTCCTTTCTTTCTATTTTTTTTTTATGTACATCAGTACGCTGGGATTCTACCTGATAAAAAGCCAGCTTGCACGAACCTAAGGGAACAAATGAACAAACAAACATGTACTTATACACGTGACTTGAATAATTTACACATCTTTTTCTTTACTTTCCTTTCTGCGTACGCAGGCCGATACTCCTACGGACACTCACTGTATAGACAGGCAGTGGAGTTTTGTGTGTGTGACCGTTTTTCATCCCGCTATTAAGGCAGCCATACTCCATCTTCGGGGAGGGTGCATGCTATGTGTAACGCGTCATCCATACTAGCGGCCAAAATGGCCTTCTCTTCCGGAAGTTGGAGATGGGATTTTAGGTGTGTGCAAGATGTGCGTGCGTTCACAAACGGAACCTCGGTTTATAGTCTCATTCCAAGGACTGTATCGGGAATGAGTCCGAACCAATGTTAACTCCGACGGAAAAATCCCCCTGTACTGAAATTCGAACTCGCAACCCCAGGATCACGAGTCCGGCGCTCTACGAATTGGCCATTCCGGTCCCCGATTCAAACATCAAGGCAGAGACTTGACCAGTTGCCTGAAAACGTGTCGTTCACATTTCTCGGATCGACCTTTCAGGTCCCTACCTGTGATAAATCGCCATTGCTGGATGGAACACTCCACTCCACAGTCACTCGGCTTTCTGAACTACGCACTCAAGAAGTGGAAAGGTGGCCCGCCGATAAACTCGTATTTGAATGGAAAAAAAGAAAATAGGAACATGGGTCGAATCCCGCACGTAATATTTCCCCATCCTGCCCCCCTCATTCTCATGGTAGTCTGAATGCCAGTCTTTTAGATCAGTCTTTAAACCGGAGAGAGTTCCGAGTATAGCAAGCAATCTACGCTTAAGAACATGAGGTACGGTGGATGGTGGTACCCCCGGATGGGAACTGCGTCCATGTAATCGATGTTAGTACGTTGCTCGGCAAGCGCTGTTATGCGTATGCTGGATCAGAACAGGGATCTCTGAACACAAGTGGTACAGGAGCGCGAAAACTGGACATGTTGACAAATAGCAGAATTGATTCACCCGTTCCTCTGCCATGTTGGTGCACAAGTTCAGCGCATGCTGTGCGATAAACACGTGCTGGTGGGCTGACATCTAGCGCCGTAAACTTTCGACTGTCGACGGATTTGCAGACGGGAAATTCACGTGCAAAGCACAGAATACAATACTGACAACACCTCAATAGCAGGGTATAAAAGGGTTTGGCTTCATTGAAAAATGAAACCAGAAACGAAAGGAAAGAATGCCAAATCTGAATAGCCAACAACGAGAAAATGCGATAGGCCGGTTGCAGCCGGACAGAGTCAAGCGGCTGTTGCCAGACATTTCAATGTGGCCAGAAGCACCATCAGTAGGCTTTGGAACCGGTTTGGAACGATGGGGGTCAACAGCAGATCGACCTCGTTCAGGACGGCCAAGGTGCACAACCCGAGCCCAAGATCGCTACATTACACTCCGCCATGTTCGGGATCGTTTCCTGTCTGCCTCCTCTACAGCCCAGGCCATCCCTGGCCACAGACGTGTAAGCGGGCAAACCGTACGCAATCGTCTACATGCTGTTGGAATGAGGGCTCGAAGACCTGTCCGAGCACCCCTTATGACTCAGCGTCATCGCCAGGCACGACTTCAATGGTGCATGCAACATCTTCCCTGGGCTGTTCATCGTGAATGGAGACCGGTTTCATTCAGCGACGAATCACATTTCCTGCTGCTGCAACGCCATGACCGGAGGAGGAGGGTCTATCGCAGAACGAATGAACGCTATGCACAGAACTGTGTTGATCAGGCACCTCCCCATGGTGGTGGAGGGGTAATGGTATGGGGAGCCATCAATTTCAGTCGCAGAAGCCCCCTAGTACTGGTCCAGGGACGACTTAATGCTCAGCGCTACATTGCAGAAATCCTCCAGCCTCACGTTCTTCCACTCCTGGCTGCTCCTCCTGGTTCCATATTCATGCATGACAATGCTCGGCCACACTCAGCCCGCTTAACACGACATTTCCTTGCTGCCAACAACGTCAATCTCCTTCCCTGGCCCTCTGTGTGTCACCGGATTTAAACCCAATAGAGCACGTTTGGGATGAGTTGGATCGCCGAGTCCGTGCCCGAGTTAATGCCCTACAAATGAACGAGAGTTGTTGCAGGCTGTTCAGGAGGAGTGGGACATCATTCCACTGCGCGTCATCCGCAGTCTGCTGCGATCCCTGCCCAAGCGACTTCAAGGTGTGATTGCTGCACAGGGAGGGCACACACGCTGCTGACCTTCGAAAGATGTGAGCTCTTCTGTAATGACTTTTTTTCAACGCAAAATCAGATAAGCCATTATGTTCAATCATAAATAGTAAAGGCAGGTGACTAATTGCTGCTGTTGCGTTTCTTTTTTTGAACAGTATATACATTAAACAGGCTAGAACATGATCTCAGCTGAGAAAGACATGTCTACAGCGTACAGAAGCGAACGCACAAAACACAGTAAACGAAACGCGAGAGCTGACATTCATTGTTAGAATTTTCAAGTGTTCATTGAACTTACACACACACACACACACACACACACACACACACTGTTCCCTGCGAACCAACGGGTGAATTCAGTTCCACTGTTTGTGCCACGGAAGGAATCAGGCTGGGAATTGCTACGAACAAAAATCACGCACGTAGTCACACACTTTACGAACGTCCGATTGATAAAAAAAAAATCGCACACACACACACACACACACGCTTGCGGGCGCACACACACACAACACACACACACTATATTGTCGAGCTTGGACATACGATCTGTCTTCACCTGTGCAAGTGGAACAGCGTGTCAGAGCGCCCCTTTGTTCAGACCCTCAAAGCCGGATGCAGTCATCTTTCCATCCCTGCTGAACACCACAAGCATGAAGAGTGGACGGCCAGTGCAGGCACTGCGACAAGACCAGACAATGGGTCAGTTTATGAACACCACAAGACAATGGGTCAGTTTATGAACACCACAAGACAATGGGTCAGCTTATGAACACCACAAGACAATGGGTCAGTTTATGAACACCACGACAAGACAATGGGTCAGTTCATGAACACCACGACCAGACAATGGGTCAGTTTATGAACACCACGACCAGACAATGGGTCAGTTTATGAACACCACATTAAGACAATAGGTCAGTTTATGAAACACCACATTAAGACAATGGGTCAGTTTATGAACACCACATTATGACAGTGGGTCAGTTCATGAGCAGCAACGTGAGAATGCCATTGTGCGGAGGGCGAGACATCGAAATTGAACACAAATATAAAGGGGGGGGGGGGGGGGGGGGGGGGGGGGGGTGGACAGAGGGAAATACGGAAACAGAGAAAAGGAATTAGGCCTACATCATTTCATAACACACAAACGGCATTAAATTTTTAAAGGGTTTGGAAAACGTACAGAAGGCATTAAAAAAAAAAAAAAGGAATGCGGGGAAAAGAAACAGCTGAATTAACACCAGTTGTTTTGAACACGGAGCGATTTTTAGTCTAAGATAGATCAACAGGTCACGACAGACTGGAAATTGCCGACGATATCTTATTTGAGGAAGTCACAGAGGGGGAAAAAAATATCAATCGGTGCTTTCTCTTAAATGTCTTTTGCTTCTTTGCTTCTCAAACACTCTTAGAATGATGCGGCCGCAGGGGGCGCGACATAGCTGGGCGGCGACATTGCGGGACGTATGCGATATAGCGTGAGGCAACATCGCTGGCTTTGACTTGGCGGACTGGGGACTTGACGGGACATTGATACAGCGGGCGCCCAGTCGCCCCATCCAAGTACTGACCAGGCCCGACGACGTTGCTTTAACTTCGATGACTGGACGAGAACCGGTGCTTTCAACGTGTTACAGACGTTGGCAGTGCCTAGCTTTTTCACACAGTCCTAAACGGACGGCTCAATCCCTCCCCATCACAATTAAACTTCATACCAGTCAGGTGGGGGCGGGGGGGGGGGGGGGGGGGAGGGAGAGAGGATAGTATTCTGCCATCTCCAGCTTGTCCGAGATTAGGATTATAGATTAGCAGTATGTGTAGAGATGGGGGGAGAACAAAAGGTGAACGGTGGTGGGATATGGGCGGCGTCTACGGAAATGTAATGTGGTGCATGTTGGACTGGGAAGGATTACCTTTCCAACCCCTTCTGACTCGCCTAAACGTTTCAACTTTTTTCCCTCCTTGGTTATTAAACTTAGCTCACGATCAGTAAGCAACGCTCACCGTTTTCGGTTATTAACGGGGGGGGAGAGAAAGGAAAATTCTACGAGCCTGAGTTTGTGGTTATATCCCCATTTACCTACCTAACTGAAAAGTAATTCATTTACGGGGAAATAAAGCTTTTAGAATTCACTGTCAAGCTTCTTTCCATCACAGATTAACTTAACGCCTGATACAGGTATACATTACATGTGGTTATAGCCTTTGCTAGAAATTAGGTTTGAACCAGCATTTGGTGAAGTGAGCAGGGCACCGAAAAAGGTTTACTTTCAATATTTTCAGTGGGTTATTATACTCTGAATTAAACTCTAAACACCCAACGATGAATCAAAACCGTGCCTATTGGTAACTAATTTCAGTTCGAGCACCGATGTCCGATACAACTGTATCCAAATTTGAAGGCATAAAAATGAAGTCTCATCGGCCTGACATTACCACTGTTCAGAATTACATCAGTAAATAGAGTGTACAAGGGGGGGGGGGGGGGGGGGGGGGAGGCGGCGGCGGGTGGACGGAGGAAGTTGAGCGCCACGAAAAAGGGGAAGGAGAAGCTGGGGGGTTAGGAAACGGAAGAAGTATCTTTCTCGTCGATTGTTTTTTTTTTTTTTTTTTTGTTTTTTTTTTTTGGGGGGGGGGGGGGGGGGGGGGGGGGGGGGGGAGGAGGCAAGACGACGGGCGAGTCGAGGGTTGAGGAGGAGCAAAAACTTACCAAATTTAAATCAGCAGAGAAGGCAGGAGAGAAAGGAAAGGCAGAAGGCGGGGGAGAGGACGAGAGTGGGTGGGGGTTGAAGGGACGAACAAGAGTGAATAGAACGGAATGATATACGGCAGACAACGAGAGGGATAACCTGTCAAACTGCTTTCCTGGTTCACACGAGAATTAGGACTTATAACATTGCACAAAAAAGTTAATTTATGTTTGTCAGTACACACCTTAAAAAGAGAGACTACCTTTCCTCTATTCCGCCTTTCAAAATATTCGTACTTAAATGTGGTCAGGTGGGTGTGGGTATAATGGACAGGGTGTGGAGGGCGAGGGTAAACTCAGACAGCCCGAGATTAGACTGCAACGAGCCAGTATGCTGAACACTGAAGCCGGTTTTATCAACGTCCAAGAGGTCGCATTCACATATCACTTTTGGGTCACCCTCTTCCTTTCTTCCTCCGGCAAACATGGCGTTTTGTGGCCCCTTACCTTCGACACTCGCACGCCTTCAAAAATTTCTTTCCATCATGTTTCCTTTTCGGCAAAAGTCAGAGTGAATTTGATCAGGGGGGGGGTGTCCTTTCGTGCCCCCCCCCCCCCCCTCCCCCCCGAAAATTTTCCGTTCGATATTTAGAGCAGGTAAGACGCCAAAATATTGAGAACACTTTAACGTGATAATGGTATTGAGGCATTAGCTGTTAATGAATATCCTTGAATACTAAATTATTAATTATTAATAAGCTCTTGGATAGGAGACGGGGGGGCTGGTGTACAAAATGACAATGACATACCCCTTCTAGATACTTACGCAGAGTTCAATATGTTAAAATTCCAATTTGATTGATAGAATAGAGAGTAAAATATCCTGAGCATATGCATGCATTATGCAACCACTGTTTATTATATAAATAAGATGATTGGGACACTAAATGCTGTGAGGCTATCTATAGTCCCAAGTGAACTGAACTGAATATTTTTCAACTTCAACGTTCCATTTTCAACAGAAAGTTCTCTTTTAAAGAATAGTTATCTAAACGTGGTTTGAAAAGGGGAGCGAGGTGGGGGTGACTGAAAAAATGAACGGGTGCATTATGCACTGTCTACCTCGCCCAAAACGACAAAAACACACATACTCACCTACCGTCCCGCTTCTCGCCTCAATACACTTCAAAATGGCGCAGTCCAGTACGTTCAACTGACCGGATTTTTTAAGTTCAAAACGCTGATTGGCTGATAGAAATCACACGGTACGACAAACACCCACAGCACAGATTTCACGTGCGTGTCACATCCAATGTCAAAGTCCGCTCACACCTTGGCCACTGGCTGTGTTCTGAGGACCGTTGTGTTCATAGTCAGCCTGCGCACGCGCGCGTGCGTTCATGGGTGCCGCTGTGTGTGTGTGTGTGTGTGTGTGTGTGTTGTTGTTGTTGTTGTTGTTGTTGTTGTCAATATGCGTATCGGTAATTTCTCTTTGTATGTAGGCCTATCTATTGGTAATATAACGAACGACCTCCTCCCCTCTTGTTCCCCTCCCGTCACTCATTTGCAAACGCACATATGCACGGATGTATGCACGTCCACATACACACACATAGGTCTACACACAGCGGGGCACACCCGTGTTACGGACACACACACACACACACACACACACACACACACACACACACACACACACACACACACATATTCTATAACAACACAGATTTTAGACCACATGCTATATAGACCGGGGTATCAGGCTTGAGTGGGACAATGTTTGCCCATTCTATCTGATCTTGAGTGGGACAGCGTTTGCCCATTTTATCTGATCTTGGGTGGGACAGTGTTTGCCCATTCTATCTGATCTTGAATGGCACAGTGTTTGCCCATTCTATCTGATCTTGAGTGGGACAGCGTTTGCCCATTTTATCTGATCTTGGGTGGCACAGTGTTTGCCCATTCTATCTGGTCTTGGGTGGGACCGTGTTCGCCCATTCTATCTGATCTTGGATGGCACAGTGTTTGCCCATTCTATCTGATCTTTGGTGGGACCGTGGTTTGCCCATTCTATCTGATCTTGGATGGCACAGTGTTTGCCCATTCTATCTGATTTTGGGTGGGACAGTGTTTGCCCATTCTATCTGAATTTGGGTGGGACATTGTTTGCCCATTCTGTTTGATCTCGGGTGAGACAGTGTTTGCCCATTCTATCTGAATTTGGGTGGGACAGTGTTTGCCCATTCTATCTGATCTTGGGTGGGACAGTGTTTGCCCATTCTCTCTGATCTTGGGTGGGACAATGTTTGCCCATTCTATCTGATCTTGGGGACTGTTATCAATATTAGCTGCCAAGGCTGTCCAGAGCGTACACTGGGAAGGGCTGAAAAGAAATCATGGAAAAAAATTCCAACCGTCATTCTGTGTAACATCCCAATTCATCACGTACTTGAACACTCCCCTGACTTCATTTCAGGCTCGTTGTTTCAGTCCTGCACGTGACATCATGAGACTTATGACGTTTCTGTATGTAACATGACATTTGACCCTTTCTGAGGGCTGATCTGAACCGTTTTATCAAACTGTGTGCATCAGCACGACTGTCACCAAATGTTGCATGGTATTTCGAGTGGTATCAGCGCTGTTTTGGCACTGCGCGATGATTTAGGCAATGGCATCTACAAGAGTCTCAAGACAAAGAAATTTTGGCAGACAGGATGAAAGCAGAAATCCAAATTGAAGATGGGGGGAAAACGACGATGGCAACAAATTTAAGTGTGGGGAATGCAAGGATGAAGTGTAATCGTGAATTACAATGAACAGACTTTTTTTTAAGCATTTCTTGTATGCACCCATACGCTGCCACACTGCCGCTTGCCACACCATTTACAACAAAGTATTGTGCTATAACTTCAAAGTAATGTACATGACGACATTACACTTTGTGGCATCTTGCCACATTTACAACAAAGAATTGTGCTCTTTGATAACTTTCAAAACAATGTGCATGACCACATTACACTGTGTGACATCTTACCACATTTACAACAAAGTGTTGTGCTATTATATAACTTCAAAGCAATTGCATTACTTCATTACACTGTGTGACATCTTGTCACACCATGCACAACACAATTATTGGTATTTGATAACTTCACAGCAATGTGCATGACTTCATTACACTGTGTGATGGGACAAGGGCAAAGAAGGGCATGGTGTCACGGACAGAACATCTATTTACAAGCCTTTTGGGGTATGGAGCCCTCAGAAACTTTTTTTTTTTCAACCTAAAAATTTTCTGTTATCAAACTCCTCAATGTTAATAATGCAATGTAATAACAGAAACAGATTTATCCGGGATAATAAATTTACATGGAATTATTCCTCGTCTGATGATTGGTCCGTCGTATAGATGTGGAGGACGAAACTGTGCGCGCGCCTCAGTTGATGCCAGAACACGGAGCCGGACGGAGACACGAAACTGTTTTTTTTTTCCCCAACGACTTTCTTGCGTGAATGACTTCCTTGGACCTTCATAATTCCCTTCGGTCAGTAACAACTTAATAATCACAGCAGAATCATTAGATTCTGCCAATCTAAGAAATTGTAATTCCCAAGTTAATTATGAAAGATTGGTCGGCTTTCTGATCGACACCGGAAGGCTAGATCTAGTGTTGATCCTTTGAGCTCGGCTCTTTCAGAAGCTGAACTTTTGAGCACACATCGGCGACTCTTTCAGTAGCCATGTCGGGAGGGTTTTCAGAACCCACGGACAGCAGCGGGTCCACAACAGTCCCAGAATCAGTCAGAAGCCTGATTCAAGAGCTAGATGCGAGCTGGAACAAACACTTCGAGACCGTAGCAGGACTTCTTATAAAGAGGAAACTTCTCAGACGAAGGGCCGCAGTTAGTGGAGACGATGTGGTCAGAACAGGAAGGAACAGAAGGAACACAACAGTGATGTTTTGGAACTGATAGAAGATGGGGAACTGGAAGAACTGGAGGTAAAAGAGGCACAGCTTTTAGCGTCTCAAAATCAAAAGCTGATCAGTCAGAGGCAAGTCTGACCTTGCAGAAAGAGATAGCCATTGATTTGAGCGGTACGGACGAACCTGTAAGTGAAGAGTGAAAGAAGAACTGGCAGAAATTGTTAATGGTCGGTTCACGAAAACACTTAGCCCAGACCTGCAATAGAAGAAATTTGAAGCCTACAACAGACCGGCAATTGTCAGAAATCGATCGACCCGACGGCAAATCACGAAATATAGTCGAAGTTTTACTCTGAAGCCATCAAATTCGACCTGAAAATGCAACATATTTGAACAGCGGTCATCAAGGCGGCTGCGTGCGTGCATGCCGCGAACAGTTCAGGCCTAGGCTTACTTGAGGCCCAGCTCATCAGGCCTAGCCAAATCAGAGGTTAACTCTGAAACCGCAAAGCATTGCACCAATGCGGTGGCTATCTTGGGTCACGTTTCGCGCGAGATTTCGTTGCGTAGACGCAGTGGCATCAGACCACATGTACAAAAACAGTTCTAGTTTCAGTTTTATCAAGTAGTAGTAGTAGTAGTGGTAGGGGCTGACTTCAGTCCATGCTCTACAGCCCATGCCCGACCCTTTTATATTGTAGTTTTAACTGGTATATTTTGGATTGCGCATTTTATTTTTCATCGTAATCATAAACTTTTCTCATCAAATTTCCTGTGAGTGTCGATAAGACCTTTGAAGGAGTTCACAATTTGTGCATGCTTTGCTCCATATGGTAACGAGTTCCAATTTTCAATAATTCTCTGACTGAAGGAGTAAAGTCTTACGGTTTATTGAATAATGTTGTTTGAAAAGCATATCCTCTGAATTTCTTGTTTTGTTATACCCGGAGAAATTAATGCCCTTGGCAGTATGTAGTATGTTTTTTTTTATTAAAAAAAATGATAGTCTCTCTCTCTCTCTCTCTCTCTCTCTCTCTCTCTCTCTTCTTCTTCTTCTTCTTCTTCTTCTTCTTCTTCTTCTTTCTCTCATTTGTTGTTTCAATTATTTTACCCCTTAACTTCACTTATAAAGCAGTGTTGATGGAGAAAAACAACTCATCCATGTTTTTATGCAGTAGAAAGAAACTCCTGGAGAGCGTGGCAGCAGAGAATCCTCAGAAGAGAAGCCCCCTTCAAGCAAAAGTTTCGGCCCTTATATCCTGACACTCTAAGGGGGTTGGAACACAACCGGTTCATGACTCCGGGTGTCCCTCTGCTGCCCCTTTTTTCCCCATCTTGGGAAGAGCCATGGCTGGGATTCGAACCCACGACCCTTTGGATATGCTCATTTCCACTTAATGACTCGCACTTTAACCACTGAGCCACTGGGGCACCTGATATTTGTAGGAAATTTAAGCCTTATGAAGTCCACTTTTGTTCCTCCTTGACCAGGTCCAGCTTGAACACCTCTCTGCCACTTCTGCCATTGCTTTCAGGGCTCTTTTTTTTCCCTCCCTGTGACTGAGAGCTGTTTCATGAGGCTGTATGCAGATTTTCCTACAAACCCCCTAGCTCCAATTTCTGCAGTGAAGACTTTGACTGCTAGCCTTCTCTCCTCAGGCTGTTTGCCAGATCAGCATATTAATATCAGCAGATATGCATATTTAAAAGATGTGTATATTTGCGAAATTTTTTTTGTAAGGTTTAGTCGCTTGTCATGCTTGGTTTGTAGCTAGTCACGCTTAGTCTCTCGAAGGGCAAGAGTCATGAAAAAAAAAAGCATATGATTATTTGTTCATCTGTTACCCTTGAAAATAAAGATTATCAATGTCTCTCTCGTAAAAGAGAGAGAGAGAGAGAGAGAGAGGGGGGGGGGGGGGGCTACCAATCTTATTTTAGAAGTGTCACATAGTTGTACCAAAATTGTACATGACCGTACCTCTGATTGCACTTCGGATTATTTCACAACCCTATAAAAGGACCGGAAAATAGCGAAGAGAACAGGAAGGGAAATAATCCAAGCTGAACTTCGAAGAAAAAGTTTCAAAATGGAGCGACTGATGGCGGAGAACGAAGCAAGGACATTGATTGACAAATGTTTCTCAATGTCCTTGGCGGAAACTAACCCCCACTCTTTCTAAATTTCGAAGAAAAGAAAAAAAAGTAGCTTCCCTTTAAAGGTAAAAAATCTCGTGTGTGTGTGTGTGTGTGTGTGTGTGTGTGTGTGTGTGCAAATAAAAGTTCGCGAAAGAACATTGAAGAGAAAAATGAATGTTCATCATTTTGTTTCGATTGTTTTAAATGGTGCTTGTCTTGTCTGCCTCATAGGTTGAAATGTGTATTGTCTGTCGTTTGGCGGTGATGTAATGCCATTTTTGCTTTTAATTGAATTACAATAATAAGAGAAAGGTAGCGATGGTAAAATTTAAAAAAAATAGAAAACCATTGTTTTCACAAGGTACACATACTCCCTCTTTAATCACACGTGACTCACTGAACATTATCACAAACAACAGCAGACATTTGTCGACCTAGTCCCATGTCGCGAGGTTTCCATGCCTCCTACTTGCCATACAGCTGTACATCCTGGTGTGGGGCAACCAAGCGGAGTATCCCAGAGGGAGGCCACTCAGATCGACGACGCTCACACTGACACACCGTTTGGGGCTTTGCCCTTTATTTCCTCAGTGAAGACACACAAAAAGAGACAACACTATCCTAACAAAGAAAAGCTACTAGGTCACAGGATAAGGAGACAGGCTGCTGACACGGTAAAAGTCTTCACAGTTAAAGGGTCCGTCATCGCTGTGGACGGTGTCAGAGGGGAAAAGTATAGCATGCAAAAAATAAAAATAAAAAAAATTATTAGAAGGATTTTTTTTTTTCTTTATTCAAACAAGTCACTATCAGTTATTATTATCCGTTTGCAAAAATCTAAGCATATCTTCCATTGTTTTATCAAATCTTGCATCATAAATCATCATCATAATTTTGAAATAAGCTAATTTCATTGTCATCATCCGTTTACAAAAATTTAAGCATATCTTCCATGTTTTTCATCAAATCTTGAATCATTTAAGTCATCATGATTTTTCAAAGTAAGATAATTTCATTGTCATCATCCGTTGGCATAAATTCAAGCATGACTTCCATTATCTTATCAAATCTTGCATCATTTCAGTCATCATGGTTTTGAAAATGAGATAATTTCACACACACACACACACACACACACACACACACACACACACACACACACACACACACACACACACACACACCATTGATGCACACAGATGGCTACTATCTCGATCTTAAAACATATTTTTCATAATTAAGTTCAAATTTTGGCGTCCTCCATCACAGCTCCCAGCTTCACGGGTTTCTTGGCCATGTGGGTTTCAGCACGATTCAGCACAGATCTAAAAATAAACCAAACAGAACAAACCAACGGGTAAAATTCCACATGCGAAAAAAAAACATTAAGTCCCTTTTTCATCATTGTTAACCAACTGAAAAAAACACCATCTCCAAAGCCAATATTTCCGCTACAGAAGAAAAAAAACAACAACCAATCGGTCATGTGAAGTTCAAGTTTCCTTTCAAAATCACACCAATTTACTCTCTATAATAAAAAAAAAATAGTACTTTTGATTAATACCCACCCTTTACTTTTCAATTAGTGTAAACAATTTCTAATCTTTTGAAAATATAACACAGAAAAATTATCACTTGGACTCTTGAATACTATATATAAGCAAGAGGATGAGCAATGCTGATAGATCAACGATAAAGGCAAAGATCATTTGCAGCACCGGAGTAGTTTAGCACAAGCTGCATGTAGATAACATATTACATCTTTCTGCCCGTACACATTTGTGTGCAACAGAAGTCATGGCTAGGTATTCTGAAAAGATAACAATCCCATGCATAATCATATATCTCATTCATAATCCATAAAGACATGATAATCAAGATACTAGAATTGCAGTATTCTGTCAAACTGGAAACTGCTGTTTTGGTTGAGGATAAAGAGAAGAAGAAGGGATCCTGAAAGCAGTGATCTGGTGATGCACTTTCACAACTGGCAGAAATCACCAATGTGAAGTTGTGCTTACATCAGGGCTGATTACAGAGAAAAGCTGGAGAGAGAGGGAGAGGAAAAATGAAAACATTAATGAAATTAAAACTAAATCCACCATCAAGGGTAGCCACACCTTCCCTCGGTGACTAAGAATCTTCAAAACACACAGTCAAACATGTAAAAACTAAAAATACTTACATTGATCACAGTAGCTGTAGCCACAGCAAGAAACAATGGCGGCATCCGTCATTAAGTCCTTGCAGACAGGACATTTCAGCTCTTATGGTGTCTGAGGCTTTTCTGGCTCCATCCTCTGGGGCTGAGGGAGAAAAGGAGGATGTTCCTTTTTGCCTTCCTTGTAAGCTTGTCTGCAGCAAAAGAACCACCAACCAAGAAATTACACATATGTCCTGGTGAACCAGCATTTGTGAGGTCATAAACATCCACAGTGCAGTCTTATTTTGTCACTCTATTCTCCACTTTGAGGTAGAGTCAGCTCACTTCTTCTGGTGTACCTAGCTGCCCTCGCCACATGCATACTCATACTCTTCCTTATCAGGCTTTAGATCTCTAAGACAACACTCAAAAAGCTCAGATGATCTGCTCATTCGTTACATAGACAAGGTGGACATTACATGGCTGGTGTCAGCAACCAATATTAACAAAGCAGCTAAGAACCACAAACCCAGGCATGTAACTCACGCATCAAGGATAGGCACAGCAAACAGTCCACTCTGAGTCAGGAGGGCTCCTGGCGTCTGAGGATCATCCACGTAAGTCAGAAAGCTGTTCGGTATGCCACTGGCCCTCTTGATGTACGGCCTGTAGTGGTCCCGCTGTCTAGGGCAGTTTTCTGACATGGTGTCCTGGCTGGTGACACTGACGACATGAATAGCTCCTCCGCACTGGTCCAGAATGATGCTTACCCATGTAACTGAAAAATAGTCAAGACCATTTTCCAAATTCAGGCGTTGAATGAAAAAAACTATTCAACGCCTACCTTTCATTCAACGCCTACCTTGCGCTGAAGAAATCTAAGTGACAAATTTGTTCATTTTCTTTGTACCATTTGTTTGTGTCTTGCCTGAAGAAGACCTAAGAGGTCGAAGCGCGTCGTGTTTTGTATTGTGACTTGTTTGTTCACGTTACTCTTGACGGTTCGCTAACATTTGTTTAAGATTTACTTCAGAAACAACAAACTATTCTGCTTCAAGAAAAACACATTACATTGCTATAACTTTTAGAAAACATGCAACGTTGCTCACATGCTCACACCAATATTTCACATTAATAAACAGGGTACCAAAAGAAGAAAAGACCAGTTTTCAACACGTACCCCAGTTTGCAGCTTCCTTCCTGAAAGCCTCCCTGAAACACACACAAAAGCAAAGATTACTATGTTGTCTAAAACTTGAATGCCAATTTCAAAACAAAAGGGAAAATATCAGTCCCAAACAAAAGAAAGCAGCATTTTCCATTTAGAGAACGCTGAACAGCACTGCCAGTAACCTGGGGGCTGGTAAGAGCCTTAAGATAGCAAAGCACAATGACAAATTCCACTTATAACTCTTCTGTACTATTTTTACCCAGTTCTAAGACTTTTCATATTACTTTGACCACTGAACAAAACGAGAGTCGTTTTAATTAAATTGAGGTTATTTGTATTTGTTTCTGTCCGTTTTTGTCTTTTGATCTCCCTTGCATCCTTGGGTGGATCCTCAAGCGTAGACTCAAAGGTTGTCCCCTACGTTTTATACTGTTTGCATAATGTCTTTAGTTTTTCAGCAACTTTTTTTCCTCCCCTCACTTTCGTTTGGTTTCATTTACTACCCTTTGCTGGCTGCTTTTGGGGATGCTATTGGATTCTTTTTTGAACCCTTGGTGGTGAGAATACCACGGTATTATGGACTGTGGTTTGTCTCTATTTGACGCCACGAGCACAGACATAATGAACCGTGTCTCTTTGATGAGTTCCAATCCAACGAACGAAAAATCTCAAAACGACCAATATATATATATATAATCTTCACAACAAGCAATCTCAAAACGACCAATACATATAAATCTTCACAACAGGCAACACATATAAATCTGTCTGTGAAAAGGATTATGAATGGATTCTTACGCACAAAATGAAGAGTTTTTGACATCTAATATAATTTTTTCACAATATCATGTTTCCAATAAGTTTAAAAGGCTGTGGTAGTCTTACTAAAAATTACTCTGTGTTAAGTTTTCTTATGAGGACAAGAATTATCTCAAACCTATCGATGAAAAAAAATACACAAAACGTATCTATAAATGTAACTAATTTATTTATACAAAATGATTGGCGGTCACGCGAGATGTATATCTGTAGCAATATTCTCTGGCAGCGAAAAGGTTTCATAGCTACTGAAAGAGCGTCACGCGGGAATTTAGCACTGACTGAATTACTGTAACGGTCTCATACTCCGCATGTATAACACGGGGCTCCACAGGCACCCGCATGACGGAGTCAATCTTGATTCAGCACCCACACACCGCCATCCAAAACTGATTACTGTCTACCACCCAAAATACATGCATACACTTAATCCCCCCCCCCCCCTTACACACACAACAGAATCAAAAATTTTGTTTTTTTATACTTGAAAAGTCACGACAACTTTGCTCCTTCATAAAGAGTTACATTTCCAAATAAACTCAACTTTCTGTGAAATTCGTACGGGTAAGTGGCTGTCTTTGCTTGAAAAAAAAATCAGGCTAGCACCATTAAAAAAAAATAACAATGAATCATCAGCGATGTAAATTCTAATATGTGAAGTGTGATGATGAATACACACAATCTGTGCTTTCCATTTGAATGACAGTAACAATAAAGCAGACCCATTTATTTCTTGAATGCTGTGTGGATTTTCACACCAACACCTCCCACTCCACCCCATTCCCACACCAGCAGCCCCGGGTAAGCTATATACCTGCACCACTCTGGGTATCGGTAAATTGTAGGTCACAGGCTCCAGGACGACACCGCTGCTGGGCGACTATTTCTTTCTTTAAGTCACCAACAGAAATACGTTGCCCATCAAACGTGACGTGTCCATACTCAAGACTGCTCTTGACAGCGACATGATAAACACACTGAAATAAAAATTCTGATTAGTGTTTTGGTATAACTGCAACTAATCCTAGATCTTAATCAGTAGTATGGGATTATAACGACTCGGAATTCTTGCATACTTATAATGTTTGATAAGAAGAAATTACCAAATGATTATAATACTTACAAACTTTTCCTTTTGATGCTTATACAGAGATTCTGGTTACTCCCAGTCTAATGTTTTATATACAAAAATCCAGAACAGATGTATACCTCAGAGCAATGAAAACGATGAACTGCACAAGCCACACACAAGGAAATCAAACGGCATAAAATCAGCTAAATGTGGAAAAGCAAGGTTGGTAACTAGTGCGAGTGTGCGTGACCGAGACAACCCACAGTCAGCCTGCCATATGGCAATTGATAATGGTACGCATGTCAGCGGATTGAGTGCCAGAGTTTACAGACTTGTACTAGCCACCATAGTGGATAGCGTCACGGACTTTCGGCTGGGAGGTCTTCAGTTCGATTCCCATCAGAGCCATGTGGGATTTTTTTGCCCCGACTGGCTCCTACCCAGAGCTGAGTTTTGCTACATGCACAATTAGGAAGATTGGGACAACACAGTCGAGTTTCATTCACTTAAAACGGATGCGTTTCTGAAAATGATGCTCACCTTTCCTGGCCAACACTGCAGGTGTCTGTATTAATGTATCATGAAAGTAAGTTTAGAGGAAAGCCCTGTCATGCAGTCTCAGACCAGAATGAAAATCCGTAGCATCATGCTCATTCTCATCGATCAGGAAAAAAGTATCAAGTTCTGTGGCCATTCATGCCCATCTCCCATGGTGACCTCAGTCTTGATTTCCTGTCGGCATCTGTGGCCTTGGTTCCATCGGGGTCACCGGTATCAGCAAGTCCATGGGAGCTGATGTTGGATGGATGTGGTGGCGCCCTCCGGAGGCAGAGCTCACTCACGCCAGCTCCGCAACTAAGCAATTAGAGTTGTCAGTAGGAGGGTTAGAAAATGGTGTCCTGCATATGTTGGATCAGAATAGGCGCCCCTGAATACCATCGAAGTGACTCGGCAGCAGTGCAGTGTCTCAATGGGTGGGTTACCTCTTAACGGTTTGACTTTGAATGTTTCCTGTGGATTGCCGGTGCTGGGCCGCAGTGGGCCGTTTGCACCGTTGCCTTAGAAGTCAGAATGAGAGGGTTAAAAGTCTTATTTCAATTTCCATATGCGTAGACTATCTCAGCTCATCCAGTAAGTCAAGGTGTATGCCGATGACGCCATGAAATCTCTCCATGAAAAGATAATACATCAAAATATGCCGCTTACGCTTCCGAGTGTATTGCAGCCCACTACGGAGGCTGGCTGGACAATGACTTTAGTAGCTGCACGTTTAATCGAAAAGCATCCGATTGTTTGTTTCTTTCTAATAAATGATAATTTTTTAACATTCTAAACATTCTTGTCAGTTGTGTAAGTTGTGTTTAAAAAAAATAATAATAATGTATTACGCTGTTCATAAATGGATGAAGGAGAAAAGGAAGGAAGGAGGACGGATGCGAATGTGTCAGTACAATTGTGGGTTATAGCCTAACTATAATTTTATTATGGCATTGCGTCAGATTTACAAGTAGAGCGAGGAGCTGTCTTTCAGAGCTGTCCGACTCCTACATGTAATGTGTCTGTCTAATCCATTATGAAATTGTTTCTGATATGTGTGTGTGTGTGTGTGTGTGTGTGTGTGTGTGTGTGTGTGTGTGTGTGTGTGCGCGCGCGCGCGCGCGCGCGCGTGTATGTGTGTGTGTGTGTGTGTGTGTGTGTGAGAGAGAGAGAGAGAGAGAGAGAGAGAGAGAGAGACAGACAGACAGACAGACAGACAGACAAAGAGAAAGACAGAGAGAGAGTGTGTGTGCGCATATATACGTATGTACTTTTGCGCCCTCGTATGTGCGTGTGTGTGCGTGAGTGTGTGTGTGTGTGTGTGTGTGTGTGTGTGTGTGTGTGTGTGTGTGTGTGTGTGTGTGTGTGTGCGAACTGGTAATTCTACATATTTTACACACCCATTTACTGTGGACATCCAATTTCTGCCGACAGTCTACAAAACATCAGTGTTTGATCAAAGTCGTATATGTCGCGCTTACACACGTCTCTCAACTCAAAATTTGCCATGTGTCCTGCAGTCGCGCCACGACGGATGACGCTTTGAGAACTCAGAGCGATCAGTCTCCGACAGATTCTATGAAATAACAATAAAGGGTTAACCACCAGCCGTTATGGTGTTGTGGTTAGCAATAAAGTGTTCGGATGTGGGGTCATGGGATCGAGTCCCATCAAAAACCATTTTTTTGTAGACCCTCTCTGTCCCGACTAGCTCCTACTGAGACCTGACGTTGCTTCGGGTTTAATGGGGAAGACTTGAACTATACAGTTGAGTTCATCTACTGAATGGATGTGTCTCTTAGAGTGTTGCTCAGATTTCTTGACCAAGTATAGAGCACGCTGTCATGCAACAAAGACGAAAATAGCACTCCATAGAATCATCATCTTTATTTTCATCTTCATCGTTCAGCATGAGAAAGCTCAAATTTTGTGGCCCTGTATGCCCTGCTGTGTGGCTACCTTAGTTCCTTTTTTTTTTTTTTTTTAACAAGAGCGCACGAGACTTTATTTCAATCTCTCTGGGCACTTTTTTTTTAAAAAACTTTTTCATTGCTGTAAACAAGATGACAATAACAAATACACAAAAGAAATCATAGTCATGATAAGTGAATCAAACATAAAGCTGGAAAAAAAAAGAGTAAGAGAAAGAAGGGAGGGAGGGGAGGGGAGGGGTGGGGGGCGGGGGGGGGGGGGGAGAGATTGGATTGGGTTTGTGCGTGACCTCAAATGCTTTCAGTAACATGCTTTAAATCAAGTTTTGGATGTTGGACAAACAAGTTGTAAAACACGGTGGAGAGTACATGGGCAAACTAGACCTGTATCAACCATAAATGTAGTGTAGCACACAAATATTAAATGTTTGATTACATGCGGGAACAAAAGTAGCCATTTTTCAGAAGAAAAAAAATTGATCACCTGAAATTAAGTGCATGCTGATCATACAGAGAACAGATGGACGAAGGATAATGACTGTCAGGCGAATCAAATAAATTGACACAATCCGATATAATTGTTTTATTATACGTATAACTGTATTTTGTCAAGTGTGTTATTGATTGATTGATTAGTCGTCAGATAATAATGGTGTGCATGTTATCCATTTGTTAGAGAAATTTGCCTGGTTAATTGTAAACAGACAGACATTATATTCTTCGATTTTATATAGTTCCTATTTCTTCTCTTCATCTATGCTCGCGGTGAGTTCATTTCATGTCCAGGTCACGAGAATCGGCATGTTCATGAGGACTGTCTATGGACAGATGTGATGGCATCCTCTGAAAGGGGGTGGGGGGGGGGGGGGGGGGGGGGGGGGCGCTTACTGACACACGCTCCGTGACTTATTGTTGTCGCAGGCTTCTTAGTAGGTGGTGACCTGTGTATGTTGGATTTGAACAAGAACCACTGAACACTACCCAATTAACATGGCAGCAGTACAGTATCTCCTCAGATGGGTTTCTTAGTGACTAATTGACATTGATAGCTTTCTGAGGATTGCCGGTCTTGGGGCTCCGACGCGGGAACTCAGGGTGTTGCCAAGGTTAACCACTTTCTCTACCTACAGATTACTATCTCCATCTTACACTCTCCCTTGAGTCTATCTCCTCCCATCATCCTCTGTCTCTCCTAACCCATTCATTTATGTAGTTAAGCGGGAATCTAGTGTGAATCATGGTTGTGGATGATATTACAGATATTCCATGGGAATTGACTCTCACCCATCCTCATTTCCTTCTGTCCCATCCCCCCTTGCTGCCTTAACCTCCCTCCCTGCACCCTTTTGGTTGATGGTTTACTTACTTACTTACTTACTTACTTACTTAGGCCTATAGCTCAAGGGTATAGCCATCGACAACACCGCCATCGCACTCGCTTCTGGGCTGCTCGCTGAATGTCTGTCAGTTGGTCCCCTGCCTCTTTATCTCTGCCTCAGTGTCTCGCCTCCTGCTGCTGGGAGGTCGTTTGTCCGCAACAAACTCCATAGCTTCTTTACCCTTTGATGGTCTACGAAAAAAAAAAATGTTCCATAATATCGACCTTTCGAAACAAAATGTGCGTCTCTTTATCTGTGTAGCCCAATCTTATTTTACATAACGTTCGTAGGATATAAGCCTTCATTGTGCAGACTTTTTCAATGTAGCTCTCTCACTCTTAACTCTTTTGAAACAGCCCGGACGATTTTTCAGTGCCATGTTCAAAGGGTCATACTGAATCTATTGATCCAAAAATTAACACAGCACGATTCAAAACATGATTTTGTTAACTAAATAAAGTCTGAAGCTTGTTGCTGTCTGTATTACCTTCTTGTCAAATAGCAGTTTATTTTCGTTTCCTATAAATGCATTGTTGGGGGGAGTTTTGTTTGCCCAGAACTGATGCAGTGCTAACTTTACCACACACTGTATTCTAGCAGCAGCGAAGGGGATTCCCCGATTTCATCTTTCATCTGTTATACAGACAATAGACTATTGTCATCTGTCATCAAATCACCTGCATATAGGATTCCTTTTTGCGCCCAATGTTTGAAAAATAGAACATTTGTTTTAATGCGTGATTTCTTTGTTGTTCCATAACGCACACTTCATAGGGTTTTCAACTGTAGTTTCTGTGTTATAGTGAATCCACGTATGCAAAGCTTCTTTCCAAAAAGAAGTTAACTATATTCTCCGTCTTAAACCTTTTCCCGTGAAATGTATGCTTTCAAACGTACAAAAACTTTTCCAAACAGAAAAACTGCTCAGATGGTATATAGGACAGTTTACTGGAATCTGCAGCATAATACAGTTTGGTCGCCCGAACGCAGTAGAAAAGACTGCTGCATTATTTTAACACTTGTAAATCTCCATTCCCGGATTCACTTTTAAGCACATTTCTGCAAACCTTTTCAATGCCTTTTCCTTTGTATTTTTTCGTTTCCGCAAGAAACATTGGAACAATTTTTGACAGTATTCAAAATTTTATCAGACAGACAAAAAAAACTTTCATCATATATATCAAATGCGGTATAATAACACTGTTTCTTAAACAGTGTTTGTCCAAGATTCTATTTTCTGCCATACACGTATGATTCTGTTCTTGACATCAATGCGTTTTTCCCCCATTTTTCTCAATCTCTGAGCAAAGCCTATCACAGCTGAAAAAAAAAAAATCTTAATAGGCTGATTTCCTGTTTTCAAATAAGATCATGACATGTGTCACGGCATTCTATCTAAAGCCTGTCCACATTGTTTCTGTCTTGTATTTACTTATTTCTGGACCTCGTATATGCAAAAAAAAAACGATGAAGTATACCAAGAGCTACTTTTTTTTTTTTCCCGTCAGTAGGGCGTACTATCTTTGGTCATACCTCTCACCTTGACGCCCTTCAAGAGAGACCTGCTACCTTTCTTTCGGAGCCCATTGCTATGCTACACTCGCCGCTGTCTGCTCGCTTACGTACCATTTATCATAATCGTTGTGTGAAAAAACTATTCTAATGACATGATGTCTTATTTCTTCATGCATTTTTTTTTTTTTTAATGAATTACAGTTTTCATCTTAAAATATGAACTAGAATAGGCCTAATTCGATCAGTTAGTTGGTTCTCACAGTAAATTGTTATATGTTGCCAATGGTGGACCATATATATTATCACGTTATCATGCCATCTATTTGTTTATTTAAACAAGCAACAGAAAAAAAAAGCTGTGAAGGCTCAGAGTTCAGGGTTTGCGACAGAGGTCAAGAAGTGACCGTGACGTTTGCATGTGAAAAAAATTGTGTGCGTGTATTCGGGTTTAATAAATTAGTTCAGTGCCATGTGTCACCCTGAGCAGTGGAAATATGCGTGACCGTGAACCGTGTGTTCCTGTCCATGAGACCCTCATCTTAAATCCTCTCATCATAGTCTTTGATTCATCAGTATCCATCAGCTGTGAATCGTACGCAGTGTGGTCTCAGGACTTGGCAGATGTAACGTAGCGTATATGGGCTAGTCCGCGCGCAGTGACACCTCCTTACGAAACTGTTTCTGCGCTATCATTGGGGCAAGGGGATTTGAGATTGAAAAGGGTAGTAAACGATAGAAACGAAGGGTAATTTTAGACATAAAAGCAACTGAACATTATATCTGTCTCAGATCCGGGCACAGTATGCCTCAAGGCCTGAACTGTCCATTTGGAATGTTTTAATGAGGAATGGTCATCTGACAGACGTTAAGTAGGCCTACAGCTTTTTTGGGTGCAATGGAGAATATCGAGGGTTTACTGCCAGAACCAAGTATCTCAATTTTCTGAAAGTTTACAGGAGACGATCTTTAAACTTTCAGCTGTTGTAGCATGAAAACAAATTAAGTGAGCGCCTCAAAACTTTTACACAAAGTAAATCAATATCATTTCTGCTGAAAACATTTTCTTGAGACTGCATTTCTCTTGTGCTAACTGTAAACAATACAATTCAAAACATGCATAAGATACTTGGTTTTTCGACGGCTGAAAGTGCCATGATCAAGGACAACCAGAAGTCAGTCTCTCAATGTACGAGGTTTTGCCAAACCCGTACTGAAAGCATTTCCACCAGTTGAAACAACAAGAACAAAGTGACTGATGATACTTGGTTTTTACAAGCTCAAGCGCGCCATGAGTCAGAACAACCAGAAACCAGTATCTCAAAGTACTGGGTTTTGGGAAAAGTTGGTACAGAAAGTATTTCCTCAGAATGTGATCACAACAACATCGTATTTTGATGTACTGGACTTTGTGGGTATATGAAAGGCATCTCTTTTTTTTAACAAAATGGGAGCCTAAATCGAGTTTTTCGTTCTACTGGGATTTTGTAGTTACAAATGCGCTGGTCAGACCTTGAGCGCCCACCAAACATTGGCTGTGTCTTTTTATGTACATGTGAGTAGTGAATGTGTACATGTGTATAGATGTGTGGGCATGGGCTCATATGTGTGCGCGTGCGCATGTGTGTGTGTTTGAATGTGTGTGCATGCATGTGTGTGCGTTTGTGTGTGTATGTGTGTACGCACGTACGTGTGTGTGTGTGTGTGTGTGTGTGTGTGTGTGTGTAAGAAAGAAGGCATCCACCCGGTTTACGTCTTTCATGCCGCCGACGACGGTGACTTCAATGGCCGCTCACTCGCCGCCGAAAGAGTGGCAGGGGAGGGAGGAGATGAGAAAGTGGTGGATTTAAAGGTTGGGGCTGGTGGCGAGGGGGGGGGGGGGGGGGAGAGAGAGACAGAGTGAACGAGAGAAGGTGCATACTACTGTGTGTGTTTTGCGTGTGCGTGTGCGTGTGTGTGTGTGTGTGTGTGTGTGTGTGTGTGTGTGTGTGTGTGTGTGTGTTCGCACGCGCTGTGTGTGTGTGTGTGTGTGTGTGTGTGTGTGTGTGTGTGTGTGTGTGTGTGTGTGTGTGTGTGTGTGCGTGCGTGCGTGCGTGCGTGTGTGTGTGTGTGTGTGTGTGTGTGTGTGTGTGTGTGTGTGTGTGCGTGCGTGTGTGTGTGCGTGTGTGTGTGTGTCGCGCGTGTGGTAAACGTGAAGAGAGTCGACGATAGTATTGAGGAGAGAGAGAGAGAGAGAGAGAGAGAGAGAGAGAGAGAGAGAGAGAGAGAGAGAGAGAGAGAGAGACATACAGACAGACAGTCGAAATACGTTTTGAATGTACTGTGTAATATCTTTATTTCAACTAAATTCTTTCACTCCCATCTTTATCTTTATGTTCTTAGCTGGTACAACTTCTAGTTTAATATGATTATACATGGGCATGAAAGTGTGAGATGACGACGATGGCGGGTGTGTGTGTGTGTGTGTGTGTGTGTGTGTGTGTGTGTGTGTGTGTGTGTGTGTGTGTGTGTGTGTGTGTGTGTGTGTGTGTGTGAGTGAGGTGGGGAGTGTTTTCTGGGACATTCTCACCTTATTTTTGTCCAGATTCTCCAAACTTTGGACGTCTCAGTCATTGAAGAAATTTGAGAAACCCCCCACCGATATTTCTCTTTCAAAAAATTCATTTTAATTGCCTGAAAATTTCGCTTGCAATTCAGTTTCTATTATGATTTTTTTGTCACAATAATGCCAAATTCTAGAATTAAGTAGCTCAGCACGAGTTGTACGCGAACTGACTGTGGAGTTCACAGCTGTCAAGAGCTTTCTTGTTACATTGCGTCACAAATGGAAGATAAACTTAAATTTTGTATTCTGAGTGTTTGCGACTGCACATCTTGTGCGTGTGTGTGTGTGTGTGTGTGCGTTGCTTACTTCTCTTCTGTCTTTCTTCTTTAATACTTTACAAGATCTTGTTTGTTTCCAACAGAAATTTTCATTAGGCCTATGTTAAAAATGGTGCGATGTTCATTTTTCCCCCTCGCATTTCTGTGTCCTTTCTTTTTCAAAACATCTTTTGACATCCTATTCATGAAATGTGATGGTGTGTGTGTGTGTGTGTGTGTGTGTGTGTGTGTGTGTGTGTGTGTGTGTGTGTGCGCGCGCGCGCGCGCGCGTGCGCGCGTACGCTTGCATTTTGTATATTAGATATTCATCATGTCATTGAATGATTTTAATTAGTGAGATATTTATGACTTGTTTATTTCTTGCTTAATATTTATTAAGTTTGCCTCTTTCTATCTTTGGCTTGAAGACAGCTGTTTATTGTAAATTATTTTTATTCAAACTTTGTAAGCGCTTTGAGCTCATCAGAGATTGGGTGCATATAAAATTTTATTATCATTATTTTTTTTTTCGGGACTGCACATCTTAATTTTACAAGCACTGGGAAAAGAGTAACAAAGTATTTTGCCACGATTCTTCTGCAGCTTGTTTTGCGCATTGGCTCTTAAGACCATGTTGTAATCTCATGTGCAGCGTCAATACACACTTGCAAAAAAAAAAAAAAAAAAAAAAAAAAAAAAAAAAAAAAAAAAAAATCAATCTTTCCAAAGTGGCAAGGTTAAATTTACAGCACACCTATTATTTGTCTAACTATACCGGCAAGCACACACACACACACACACACACCACACACACACACACACACACACACACACACACACGCACGCACGCACGCACGCGCGCGCGCGCGCGCACATGAACGCACCCTGCTCACACCGTATCTACCCAACACTCCAAACCACTGACCCTCTTTTGCCCCCACATGTAAACACAGACAGTGGATAACATTTGTAACACGAAAACAGAGACTGGAAAGGGGTTAGGCCGCACACAGAAAGAAAGAAAGCTATGTAGGAGCTTACCTTCACTAATTTCTCACGCACGTGCAGGCACACACACACACACACACACACACACACACACACACACACACATCCACCCCCGCGCGCACGCGTGCGCACGCGCACACACACACACACGCGCGCGCGCGCCCACACACACACAGGCGTGCATGCACGCGCGCTCGCGTGCGCACCAAAATATTCGCCAATGACGTCTTGAAATCTGCCATTTACATAAAATCGCAAGGCAAACATAGCTGTATTGTGGGTGGAAGGAGAATGAAGATCACTGATGACAGAACAAGGGTGACTGGGAAAGGACTAGCTGGCACAGAGAGAGAGAGAGAGAGAGAGAGAGAGAGAGAGAGAGGAATGTAGGAATTTTACCGTCACAAACTTCTCACATGCGCACACGTGGTGTAATCACAGAAAATTTGACGTGTTTTCAGAAAGTCTTGTCTAATAAAGTAAGCTCACGGAACGCGGTCAGCCTTCTCTTCTTTTTCTGTAAAGGTCGTGGCTTACACACACCTCAAATATACATACACACTCTCCACACAAACAATCTGGGTGCTGATAAAGCTGAGCAGCTGTACTGTTAGCGTAGCTACGAACAGGGTTAGTGGTGGTGGTGGTGGTGTGTGTGTGTGTTTGGGGGTGGGGGGTGGGGGGTGGGGGGCACTATTAAAGTTACGAACTCATTTATGCACAAAATCTCTCTACGTAGTCGTCATGAAACACATTTTTTGTTACGAACTTTTTTAGGTTACGAACCAGTTCGTACCTGCAAAGATGGTGTCATAAACCTGAGCCCTGGAGCTCAGCTACAGGCGCACTTTCTGCCAGACTATAAACAATCCTGACAGCAACAGCCCAGTAGCTGGATCCTTTTTTTCTTGGTGGAATCTCACCAAAATACACTTATCTCCAGATAAATGGTTGCTTGCTCTTCCAAATCACTGATGTTTTCTGACAGCCAGAATCCCTTCGTTCAAGATACGGGGTTCTGGCAGTCACTGTGTGTGAAAGTGCTGCTCATACAAACTGGGCAGAACATAGCATATAGAGTTATGGGTTTTAGGGGAAAGCTACCTGTACATTTGGAGATACTGGGTTTTGGTTTTATCAATAACTGATAAAAAATCAATGCCATGACCAAAAAAAAAAAAAAAAAAGTTTATTAGGTGAAAGATCACACTGGAAAACATAGTGTAGTGTACAAAAAAATGAAAATCAACAAAAATGCGATATAGGCCTACTGGGTTCTGGCAGTCAACCCTCGATATGAAGTGTTTGGGGTCTACTTTGTAAACTGTGGTCTTGAACCCAGTCTTTAGTGAGCTCTTTGTTACAGTTGACTGCGATCGCACTACTTCTCCCGATAAAATGTTGTTTCGAAGAAAAAAAAAAATTTTTGTTCTTTGATTTGAGTCGATAGGTCAGATGACCGCCAAATATCAACAAGAATAGTCGCATGCATGACATGTGGAGTCCTTGTGTTCCTACCGGAGCACAGGAAATTTGGAGTGAAAAGCCTAGCAGACGACAAGAAAAGCGAAGGTCATGTCGATGGAGCTTGCAGATAAAACAACAAACATTGGATCTGCTTCAGAGTTGAGTGCAATATGCTTCAAGCCTGATCTGTTGGAGAATTTGTATGAAGAGAGCTGATTTCTTGCGCGCTGCTCACAGAGAAAAGCTTTTGAGCCCAAATGTATTTGTGGACAAGGACACCTTCGGCCAATATCTTCCGGTTGGCAGAGCGAGAAGGCGGCGTGTTTGTTTATGAAAGCGAATGTTGTTACTTCCCGTAGAGGACAGCAAACTATCATGTCACGTGTGACAGAAACTGAAAGGATGCTTTGACTATCTGACGCAGTAGGTGAAACAGTATTGTGTTTGGACTGATAGTATTGTGCAGATATGGAAAAAAAAAAAAACAAAACAAAACAAAACGTCAGCCTGATTAGATTGATCAGAGAGGAAGACTTACTTGGAGCCACGACTGCTGGCCTATAATACTTGTTTATCAACTTACATTATTTTGTCAAGGTATCCAACTTCAAAATATATGCATATGTTAATATTGGATTCAACCCTTTATTCCATAACTTAATGACCTGCATTTCCGAAAGATTTTACGTGCATGGAAGAGGTTAGAGATCCTCGTGAATTTAATCTCTGACTTTATTTCAATAAACTCAACAACACCGTTGAACAGCAGGCAGAGCACAAGGAAAAACAGAACTGGTATGACATCCTACTCAGTAAGATATAATACTGAAAATTTTTTTTCCCCCAAGGACAATTCCACCATGCAATACAGTTAGGAAGTCGTGAGAACAGATTCCTAGGACTATTTCCAGGCAAGGCTGGCTGTTGGGTTTACTTAAAGTTGATAAACAGCTCATGTTCTCATGTTCCATTTAGGCCTACTAGCGAGAATTTGTTTGTGAATGCCACAGTGAACCTGGATTCTCTCACTGCTTTTTTTTCAAGGCAGGATATATTTTTACACAAGAGGTGTTCTCATGCTTCTGGTGGAACTGGAAAGATGACTGTGGTAGCCTTCATGATGCTCCTCAGTCAGTTTTATCCATTTTTTTTTTTTATTTTGTTTTGTTTGGTTTTTAGATTGTTTCTTTGAGCATAGTTGGCTGACAAGGTAGAAGGAGATAGATGTGCAGTATTGAAAGATGCTGAAATAGACATGTTGCAAATAAAAAAATTACTTATATCATTTTGTTTAGAAAACCTGAAATTAATATATTCTTGTGTGTGTGCATGTGCATGCTTCCTGGATCACCAAACCAAGCAGTAACCCTTCAGCTGAACTTGTCATAGCCATCAGCATATTTTGATGGTGAACATTTATAGGAAATCAACCAGGCCCCAGTACTAAAGAGGCCTAAATGAATGAAGGAGTTGTAAGCGGATGCAGATGGGGATGGGAATATTTGTATAAAATTTACACAATGTGATTGCCAGTAACAATCACAGAGACAATAACTCAGTGGCACAAGTGTGCCACCTCCCCTCCCCCCCCCCCCCCCCCCCCCCCCCCCCACCTCTCCTTTTCCTCTCCTTGCCTCTCTGTGCATGAGCACACATGCATGTTCATGATAACTTATAACAAACACTAGAGTAACGTAAAAGTTCCAAGCTAAATCTGTTCCAGCTTGCTCAGTAGTGGATACATTTTTAACTACTGTGATACATTTGATTGCCAGCAACAGTACGCAGCTTAAGATGCAAACAATGAAACTGCGCAGTGTCATCCAGAGGATTTCATTGTGCAGGCTCTTGGCGTGGCATCACAATGGATGGGTTGTTCCTGTTCCTGGGCTTCATGGTTGTGCTGCTCACTGGCTTGGTTCTGTGTCTGTGGCTGACCATTCTTCCTTGCTGCTGCTGGACTGGTTGGCAGACTCCGATTAGGACTATCTAGGGTGAGAGAATGTGTATTTGTGCAATTTTTGTGTTTGTTCATTTGCTTATGTGTGATGTGTATATGTGTGCTTGCACATGTGATTACTCAGTATGCGTGTGTGTGTGTGTGTGTGTGTGGTTTGGACAGTGGGAGGGCAGGAAGTGTGTGAAGTTCAACGTTTGTTTTTAAAGCTTATCTTATTCAGACTCAAAGGATGTGACCGACTTATTTCCCCTGTGAAAAGCACTACTGTAATTAATCGCTCTTTCTAGTCTTTTCTGTCTCAGTCTCTTTCTGTGCTGTGTCATGGAAAAAACTCCCATGCTCCTAATTCTGGCACATTCATACACAGCCACACCCTGGTTCATTCTGCCACAGCCTCAGCTACTGGCTCTTCACAGGGAGCTATAATCAGTGGGTCATTTGGAGTCAGTCAGCTAGAAGAGACATTTTGGTGATGATCATGTATGTAGTTCTGTGGTGTCAATCCATCGTACTTGAGGCATCACCTCCACCCACTTTGGATAAAAAGAATGCAGACTGGATTTGTTTCTAATCTCTAGAGTACATCAAGAATCCTACTTTATATCATATATGAATTTGTACATGCATGCACATACGTGCACTTATAAAGTTATTGAGACACTGAGACTGCTTTGAAATGATTTAGTACTTATAAAGTTATTGAGAAACTGAGACTGTTTTGAAATGATTTAGTTTTATTACATATGGATACATAGCTGGGGCATCACTGTGGTGTTTGAGGCTAAAATGTAAGGTGAAAATGAGTTCAAGAATGATCATTTTGAGTTTACATTGTTCTGTCCCCAGGTGTTCCATTTTGGGGTTCCTACTGTGTTGGTCAGAAGAGCTCAGGAGACAGTGGATTATGTATTTCACACAAGGTAATGTCCTTTTTCAAGTGGTGAAGTTTCTGTCACAAAGAGAAGACTTTCTCATACAGAAATCAGATGTTACCATTTTTTGTTAGCTGTATTGCTCAGATTTTTTAAAAAGCCTGTTTGTTTGTGTGTATAGCCTTGAGATTATTAAATATGCATCCTTATGCCTTTTTTGTGTGCATGTGGTTAAGCATCAGTTCATATGCAGGAAAGGAAATGGAAGAGACAGACAGAGCATATACATCGTGACTGATGGTGGCCGGCTTGTGTACAAAGAGTTAAAAAAAAAAAAAAAGGTGAATGTTTCTGTATACTTTGCAGGAACCAGGTCCTGCAAGCGGTGTTTGGCATGCTGGTCATGCTTGGCCACGTGGTGCTGATCGTTGACATGCTGCCAGTGCTGATCAGGTTTGACCCTGACGGCAGTCACATCCTCCTGCCATCACCATCCTCTTCACCAACCTGGCCTTTTATCAGCTCTCCTTTTTGAGTGATCCTGGCTGGATCAGTGAAAGCAAGGTGGATTCCCTAGTCAGTGTGTACAAGTACGATAACATCATGTACAAACCTGCCATTCCATGCTTCACGTGCGGATTTGACAAACCAGCACGCTCCAAACACTGCAGTAAGAAATCTTCGCTGACTGCATGTGTTTTTTGTAGTTTTGCTTATTCCCTTACAAACTGCACCACCAAGAAGCCCCATCTGAAACCACCAGTACCCTCATTCTTCTTTTGTTCCTTCCCCTCACTCCCTCCCCCTACCTCCTGCACGCCCCTTCCCCACTCCCTTTTTTTTTTCCTTTTGCTTTGTTTGAACAAGTTGATCATATTTCACATCAACACATACAAAGTGTAGTTTACACTGGAAACTGTATTGTCTTCTGATATGGTGACATTCAAAGGCATGCAAAGGTACAGGTGTTGTACATCGTATCTTGTTTTAAAATTTGACTGAGAGCTTGCTTCCCTCTTTTTGGATCATTTCTATTTCTCTTGGTTTCTAGTTTTTAAGGTCATCTGTTCTGTTCAAGAGGTGTGTATAACAATGAATTGTAGGATTTTTTGTTTTGATTAATTATTGGCTTTGGCAGTATAGTGGTGTGTTCTGGTTTCTGAACGTTCCTATTTTTGTCATTATCATTTCTTAATCATTGTAAAAGCATAGTTGAGGCACTCCTCAATGTTTCCATGAAAAATCACTGTTTTGACACCTACTTTCCATAATCTCTAGTTTGCTGAAAAAATTGAGAATTTTAACATTACAGTTAGAAGGAAAAAATTAATTGGAGGTCACTTTGTTCAGTGATGAGGAAAATAGGTTTGGAGTGTTCCCAGAAAGATACTCAGTCTTAATTTACCAGGAACTCGGTCTTAATTTACCAGGAACTACATGCAATGGAAGAACTGTTTTCTTTCTGTGCTACCTGTAGATCAGTTCTACCTGATTGACACAAAATACAAACATTCAAATGTTTACTTCAAATTTGGGCATTGGGATGTGTTTTTTTTTTTTTTTTTTTTGTGTGTGTGTGTGTGTGTGTGTGTGTGTGTGTGTGTGTGTGTGTGTGTTAATAATACAAAGATTACCAGAGATTAATATATGTTAAAAAATTTAAAACAAGTATACATCCATGCATCCACACAAATAGATTGAAAATCTGCTGAAACTTAGGCAACACAAAATATATTTGGATTATTATGGATTGAAAACTTGCTGAAACTTAGGCAACAGAATATATTTGGATTAGTATTAAGGTAGTTAGAGAATAAGTATCTGAAATATTATTATTCAGTGAAATTAAAGCCATTGATCTGGGATGTGTGGTGAAAAAAATGAACATAATAAGTGCATAAATCCTCTCTGCTAACAGTTTGAGATGTATACACTTTTTTTCATTTTTTCCATGGCTGCATGGATAGAGGCCAAAGAGAACAAAAATTTGAACATGGAATAAACATGCATTGAAACTATAGGGATCAGTGAGACGCAAGAAAACATATGCAGTGTGTGTGTGTGTGTGTGTGTGTGTGTGTGTGTGTGTGTGTGTGTGCTTATGCTTCCATTTGGGGCTGGGGATTTGTTTCCATTGGTCGGATTTTCTCATGTTGTTGCAAGTAGTACATTCATCATTTTGAGTATTTGTTATATATAGAATTTTTTTTTTTGAGGGTGAGGGGTGGATAGGAATGGGGCAAGGGTGGGGATGGTGTTTAGGTGTGCAAACCATTATCATTTTTAATCAGAATTCTTTTGAAGATATGCAGTTTATAATGGTAAACATTTTGCAACTGGTGAGCCTTTTTTTTCTCGTAACTTAATTATTAGTACTGGAGTTGCAACTGTGCATCCTTCATTTTGGTCACCAACAACAGATTTGTGCAACCAATTTGCTCACTGTTTTCAATACCTGCTTTAAAAGTATTTCAAGTTTTTGTAATTAATGGTGGTTTTGTTCGTCAGTGATTGGTACGTAGTTTTTTTTGTTTTTTTTTAATTGGTGTGTCTATGATTTTTCATGATCTACTGTTGATGTCACTTTAGTCATGTATTGATGTCATAGGCTTTTTTGCCATGTTGTGTCCATTATGTTGCTATGAATTTCACACATTTTAGTCACAGTGTGTCTATTTTTGGAAGTCTGCCTTTTGATGTCGCAGGTTTTTGTGACCGGTGTGTCCACCGTTTTGATCACCATTGCCTGTGGGACCAACAACTGTGTAGGGGCCCTCAACCTTCGCTATTTCCTCCTCTTCCTTCTTTCTCTGGTGGCCATGTGCAGCAATGGAACACTGATAGCAGCACGCTGCCTTCTGTTACTTGTCACCAACCTGAAGATGAAGGACACATACGTGGATGCTGTGACTGGCCAGTTACAATCCATCACATACCCTGTGCTTTTTCAGGTATAGTTGCTCTCAGTAGTGGCAGATCTGTAGGAATTTTGACATGGAGTGACTGTGTTATGTATATGTATATAAATGTATATATATGTGTGTGTGTGTGTGTGGCTTTCAGTGTACTTGTCTTGGATGCTTCTTATTTTTGAAATTCTTATCATGTTTATTAAAAAAAAACCTCTCTGACACTTTATGTAAGAGAGAGTGTGTGTGTGGAAGAGGGAGGAAGTGTAGGTTTGAATATAGCCTTATGAATATGTACATGTGCATTTGAAACAATAAAACAAGTCAAAAAATGAATTGATGTAAAAATTGTTTGTGAATTTTGTTTGTTGTTTTGTTTTGTCAATAATGTCTTGAATGGCAAGATGTTATCTTGGTTTCAATGGAAATAAGTAAATGGAAAGAGTAAACATGTATACTTAGAGAGTTTTCAAAGAAAGGATAGGAACTTAAATCTGTTTTTGCATCAACATGCCTTAGCACAAGGGAGAGCACTCTTTTTTTTTAAAATAAATGAACCTTTCAGCATGGAGTGAATCAAAGTATCCTTTCCTTTGTTCTTTGCTACAGCACCTGTTCATGCAGTACCCCCGCATTGTGGTCCTGCTGGGGTCACTGGTGGTTCTGCTGGTTTGGGACGAGTTTTATAACGAAAGGCCTAGTGAAGAATTTGTGTGAAAGTCATAGTTCCCGCAGTTGCCTTCAATTCAGGGTGAATCACTCTGCATATGCTGGACAGTACAGTTCTCCATTGAAATCCACCGTTACACAAATCTGGAGTACAA
>JADBJO010015560.1:0-22500 GCA_016801955.1 Conus betulinus
GACTCCGAATAGGCTATTTGAATATCAACAACTCAAGAAATAAGACAGACGATGTTGCGACTATTCTCCATAACAGTGGTAACAACTTTCACTTATTTTGTTTTTGCGGAATCCCGTTTGTCCTCGGAAATAGCAAATGCTGATATGCGCATACCGGGATATAAAATAATTAGACTTGATCCGTGCAAACCTAAAAGCACAGGCCTACTTTTGTACGTAGCATGTTCATTAAACTGTAAAAAAAAAAAAGCCTTGAAAACTATGGGATTGAATCTGTATGGATTGAAATCAGTATGAAAAACAATAAACCACTTATTATAGGATTTTTATACAGAAATCCATCTGAAACTTTGGACTGGCAAGATAAACTTCATGTTCTCATGGATGAAGTAACAATGCTAAGCCTTGAAACTATTATTTTGGGAGACTTTAATATAGATTTAATGAAACCTAAACCCCAGTGGCATCAAAACTACACCTTTCACGGTCTTGAACAACTTATTGACATACCAACCCGTATAACTGAACAGTCAAGTACCTTAATAGATCACATTTATACAAACACAAAACAGTCCATCATTGAAGTATGGTCTCCGCCATGTGGATGTAGCGATCATAATCCCGTTTGTCTGACGTGGTTTAAAAAACCGTATAAAAATTCCAAAAGTAGGGCACAAGATAATATATTATAGGAACTTAAGAAACTTTAAGGAAGAAGATTTCCTTTCAGACCTTGCCACAGCACAATTGGAATATATATACCAAATAAGAGATCCTGATGATGCAACGAATTTTGGATTAACACATTTATTTCTGTGTATAACAAACATGCTCCATTCATCAAAAAAAAGAGTCAGACAAGAAACAAAACCACCATGGATAACAAAAGAAATAGATATGAAATTAACATAAGAAATCAGTTAAGCAATGCCGGAACAAAATAAAGAATTCCGTAAACAAAGAAATAAGGTAAATTCAATGAAACGTAAATCTAAGCGTAATTACTTTCAAAAGATGTTAATTTCTACAAAGGATTCACGTCAGATTTGGAAGCCATTAACATGTTGAATAATAAACAAGTCTCAAGAAATCAGGAAATTATCACAGATGTAACTGCAGATCAATTAAACAACCATTTTGCTAGTATCAAAGAAAAAATTATATCACACGATAGGTCCAATGAAAATGACCTTGAGCATTTAAAACACTACCTTGATTTAAAAGAAATTAAGTTTTCCTTTACCCTCCAACCAATGACTGTTATGGACGTTAGTAAAAGTATTTCATCTTTAAAACAATCAAGTACACGCGATTTAGATGGTTTAGATGCAAAAATACTAAAGATTTTGTGTCCAATAATTACTGATACACTAACATATTTGTACAATTTATGCATAGAGAAAAAACCTTTCCCTTGAAATTTAAGGAAGCCAAGTAAGTAATTCCACTTTATAAATCTGGCGATAAGTCAATTCCATCAAACTATAGACCAATTTCTATTTTATCTGCTTTATCTAAACCTATTGAAAAAACACTTGCAAAATTTACTATATTCTTACCTTACTAAAAAACAATTTACTCCACGATGATCAATCTGGTTTCCGTAAAAATCATTCCTGCCATACAACCCTTGTGCAGCTTATTGATAGCCTCTTATGTAGTATAAATGAAAATAAATTTACTGGCATTCTTTTTATAGACTTTGAAAAAGCTTTTGATGTAATAAATCGTTCTCTCCTGTTGCGTAAACTGGAACTCTACAAATTAACTCCAGAATTAATAAATCTCATGTCCTCATTTCTATGTAATAGGAAACAGTCAGTAACAGTCAACAATAAAACGTCAAACTTAATGTCTATCAAATATGGAGTACCACAAGGCTCTGTATTGGGCCCTCTACTGTTTACTGTCTACGTCAATGATTTACCTTGTTTCTTGAAAGTAAATGCGAAATGTTTGCCGATGATACATCTCTCTCATTCCAGTGATTCAGATCCATATAGATTAGCTAGTAAACTCCAAAATGATGTTAAAAAAACTTAGCGAATGGACTCAATTGAACCATATGTCCTTAAATGCAAGCAAAACCAAGTGCATGTTTGTATGTGCCCGACAAAAAAGACAAAAGATGAAGTCAAAATTTCCACCATTGTTTATATCTGACCTAAAAATAGAAGAAGTCGACTCACATAAAATATTAGGAGTAATAATAGATAATGATTTAACATGGACCGACCATATAACGTCGATGGGAAAAAGTCTCTAAAAAAAATTACTCAATTAGCCAAGATTAAGAACTTCCTGGACACGCATTCTCGAAAGCTCTTTTTCTGTGCTCATATTCTATCAATCATTGATTATGCATCAACCCTATGGGATAACTGCAGTGAAACCAACTTGAAAATTATTCATCGAATGTATAAAAGAGCATTAAAATTAGTGTTACTAAAATCAAGCACCCTAACAACAGAAGACTATAAACAACTTAATACGTTAACTTTCTACAACAGACTTTTGTTCAATAAGGCAGTATGCATGCATAATGTTACAAACGGATATGCACCTAAAAAGATAAGAGATTCATTTACAACTAACACTTATAGACATAGTCATTTATATCCTTTCCTAGACCAAGAAATAATCTTATAAATCTAGTCTTTTGTACTCTGGTGGAAATGTATGGAACAAGCTACCAATCACTTTGAAAAAACATAAAGAACAAAAATCAGTTTAAGAAAAATCTGAAAAAGCATCTCATGGATGGTTAGCCATCAATATTTTTCTCAAATTCCCTTGAAATAACTCTTCAGTGATTTTACATGATGTATCCTTGTATATATTTTATGCCAATGTACATGTCTGTTTATGCGTGTGTATGCTTTGTAGACAATGTATTGATATTGTGCATAACTAGCTCTCTCTCTCTCTCTCTCTCTCTCTCTCTCTCTCTCTCTCTCTTACTTCCTTGATATGACAACTATAAAAGGCTTGGATTCTTTTTGTACTCCCTCTCCCTCCACCCCCACGCCTCCATCATACCACCTCCCTCCTCCTATTTTTCCTCTCCCCTCCTCATCCATCTTAGATTTCACCCCCACCATCTCCCTCGCCCTTTTCCGCTGATTTTCACTCCTTGTATTTCTTCGTTTTCATTATTTTATCATTCAAGTTTCTTTGTTTTTTGTTATGATGGCTTGATGTAAAAAAGCAGCAGTTTCTCTGCTTATTCAATGTTCCATCTGAAAATAAAATTTTCTCTTTAACGCCTGTTCACTTTGAGTGATATTAGACGTGAATGAAGCAAGAGAGTGACTGACTGACAAAATGATTAAATGAATAAGCCTATGTGTTGTGTAAGCATGAATGTAGGCCTTTGTATGCGAGTGTGTACGTGTATGTATCTGTATATGTGTCTAAACTGAACAATAAGTGCGTGTGCATGTGTTTGCGTGTGTGTGTTGTGCGTGCGAGAGAGAGAGAGAGAGAGAGAGAGAGAGAGAGAGAGAGAGAGAGAGAGAGAGAGAGAGAGAGAGAGAGAGAGAGAGAGTGTGTGTGTGTGTGTGTGTGTGTGTGTGTGTGTGTGTGTGTGTGTGCACGCCTGCTCGCATGCACGCATGAGTGTATGTGAAACTTAAGTTTGACATTTTTTTTTTAATTAATGACGCCTGACCGAGCAGTAAAGAACCAATAGAAGCTTTCCAGCCTACCCATCGTGGAGTTGTCTCCACATGACAAACAACCGCACTGACAAGTCCAAACCTGCTTGATTATTGTCCGTGTTTCTACCCTTTTTCATCTCCCTCCCCTTCTACCCTCACTTCCCCCCTCCTCCCAGCGCCCACCTCTCCACACCCTTCCCTCTCCCTTTTACCCCCACCCCACATGCACGACTAAGCAACAGTTGCGCAGCTTGAACGTAGATGAAACCTGAGTTATCCCCGCTGAGCTGACCCCAGAGACACAGGTCGCGCAATAAGCTGGGGAACTGCGGGGTCGGGAAAGGGTTGGGAAGGACTGACAGACAGATCGAAAAAAGCGCTGGCTGCTCGCTGCCAACAGATGGGCTGATTAGCATGAACTTGTCTGCAAATGTTTGTGTGTTTGTTCAAGGTGAGGAACACGCAATTGGGATTTTAAAAAAAAAAAGCGGGCGGGTGAGGGTGGATTGGAGAATGTATGAAGTGGTGGTGGGGGTTGAGCAAGGAAGGATGGGGGTAGTTAGGAATGGGTCTTTTGTTTTGAATGTGAGCTGTGTTAAGAAAAATTGGGTAAAAAGCTAAACACACTGGAAGTGAGTGTGGAGAGATTCGAGCAGCAGCAGCGCTGATTGAATGGAAAAGAGGCCGCCGACTGTCAGGCCCAATTAAAACAGACATGAGTCTGTAACATGCTTACGCATGTATTTTGAATTTGAGGGAATGATTCAGACAAGAGTAAGTATTTGATACAATTTTAAGGAACTATGAAAGTTCCAGTCTTTGTTTTCATTTTATCCATTTCGATCGTGAAATTGGAAATCGAAATTATTTTGTAAAAGTGTTTATGTTGGATTGCTGCTAACTGTGGGCAGTATAGTCATCATAGCTTATTTTGTTTTCTAGCTACGCCGTTATGGTAGCAGTAGCAAAGTAGACGAGGCTGTGACTGGAGGGAGAGTCGGGTGAGCTACGGGAGCCATACCCCCCTGCCAGAAAGATGTCGGAAGGAACAGCCAGAGACAGCCAGAGATAGTGGGTATGCTGTCCAAAGGTGCAGAGGCGAAGTCGGAGATCGCCATAGTGTTATGCTCTGGGGAAACCAAGCAAAAAGGGTAGGTGGAAACATGAATGCTGTCCACCATAGACGTTTGTGATTAGATGAAGAGGAATGAAGGTACCGATATTTGTGATGAACTGACCCCAGAGAAATATAAAGTGAAGTATGATCTGTGAACAGACGGAATAATAAACCCCACCAGTGCTGTGTATGAAAATGGGAGAAGAGGAGATACTGGGGGAAATGAACTTTTAAAACCTGGTGTTTAGCGCCTTGTGGGTTGTGTGGAGGTGGATGCTGTTGTGTAATGGAGTATTGGCTGTATTCATGCATGCATGTGTAAATATTTGTGCGTGAATCAGCAGCTTGACAAGTGGTGACCCCGATTTTGAACTACCCTCCCCTTGGTTGAATGAGTTTCCCACCCCATTCTGAAAAAAAAAATTGAACTGCCTATGTATTAGTGTGGGAACACTTGATTGATTTCCATTAACACCCCTCTCTTTATGTTTCTGTATTGAAATAATTATCATGTAAAGTCCCATACTGATTACTGTATTGGATAATTTTGTACTTTTTTATTATTCTTTTGTCTTTTGTATTTATATCTTGTAAAGATTTTGATATAAACCCCTTCTTCTTGATCCCCTTCCATTTCTTTATTATTATTCTATTGTTCTATATTGAGAGGGTTGCATTATATCTTTTATTTCTCTTTTTCTTTACTTACCACTTATTATGCAATAGTATTATTTATTTTGGATTTGTTTACTATTGGTACTTTTAGGTGAACAGCCCTCATTATATAATTACTCTTATTTGGATCACATTATTAAACTTATAAACCCCACTTTAAAATTTGAATATTTTGGGTATAATTTTGTTTTAAACCCCTTTCTTTACTTTTACTGATGATTTAATTTTGTTTGGTTTCTTCCCCACTTATTCTGTGAACAGTTTCACATACCCCCCCCCCCCCCCCCCCCCCCCTCAAAAGTTCCTCTAGGTAATTTGTAGTGGATCTTTGTTTCTTTTTCTATAGTAGTTGAGTGTGTATCCCCGTCGCCAGTTTTACGGGTGGGCATAACCAATAGGGTTGTCCAGAGGGTTTTCTATTTCCTGTCTTACTTTCTCTTACTATTTTGGTTTTTCCACTCTGTCTACTTTTGCTGTTTTCTAAACCATTCTCTCTCTAGTTACTCTTTACCATAAGCACCTCTCTAGTTTGTACTTTACTCATCCTCATATCTTAAGTAGGGTCTTTGATTAGTGAGTGTATTCTTTCCCCCTTTTAGATGTTTGTTGTGTTTTCATTGTTTTAATTGATCATGTTTTTAAGTTTTTTTTTTTTGGTGTGAAAGGTTTTGGTGGGTGAGTGATCTCTTCTTTGACTTTATTTCTGACTCTGGTAGGGAATTTTGTTTTTGTTTTTTGTCCCCTATCCCATAGGCTGCCTAGCTCCAACCTCTTTTCGCTTGTCTGTAGCGAAGGGACATGGCGTTGGAGAAGGATACAAGTGCCTTCCGTAGATTTTGAGTTTTCTTTCACTTTCTATCGTTTGAGTTCATTTTTTCCCTCGCTCCAATACCACGTGATTAGATGCCAGTGGATGGTTTATCTTTTCAGTTGTGGTTGTCCGATTAAAGAACTGCAAGTATTGAATGAATGCGGGCGGCGATTGATTATTTTTGTTATCTTTATTGTTATCTATGTGTTATTTGATTTATTTTAATTTATTTTAATGTATTACTTGACTGATTGATTGATTGATTGTATTTATTGGTTTCTACCGAGTGGGTCATTTTTCAATTTGACGGTATTTTCCGCGTTTAGTGTACTTCATCAGTCCATAGTATTTATACAAATATTGTTTTGAGTAAATGTGGTGAGTGTGAGAAATTTTAATTGGGAAAGCTTTAATATCATCGTTGTTTTTTGTTTGTTTGTTTGTTTTGAAAAAAATATTTCATCAAAATGTCTGAATTCGACGTTTACCTGTCTCAGGGTAAGACGCTAGGTCTTGATGGTGCTGACTTAGTGGACTATGTTAAGCAGTGTAATGATCGCGCGCAGAGCGTGCGAGAGAAAGAGAGAGAGGAGAAGGAAAGGGACACTGAAAGAGAGAAAAAGAGAGACAGGAAAAAGAGAAAGAGAGAGAGAGAGAGAGAGAGAGAGAGAGAGAAGCGGAAAAGAGAGAAAGAGAGACAGAGAAAAAGAGAAGAGAGAGAGAGAGAAAAGAGAGAGAAGCGGAAAAAGAGAAAGAGAGACAATGAAAAGGATATGAAAGCTATCGATTTAGAACTTCAAAGAGGAAAAAAATTGAACTAGAGTTAGCGAAAGTGTCAGCGTCTGGTGTGAGTGATGGTGCTAACCAGCAGGGTCTAGTGATTCCAAACCGTTTTCCGGACGGACACCATATATACCAAAACTTCCGGTCTTTGATGAGTCAAAAGATGAGATAGATAGACGCATTCCTTTTCCGATTTGAAAATCATGCGACTACTACGTGCGAATGGCCCAAGGACAAATGGGTATTATATGTCGCGCCTTTATTTAAAGGTAGTGCGCTCACGTTGTACCACTCTTTGGCCGCTAAGGACACTTTGTCTTGGGACGATCTCAAGAGTGAACTACTGAAACGGTACCAGTGCACCGCAGACGGTTTTCGGGGAAAAGTTTCGTGCGTCAGACCGGAAAAGGGAGAATCATTTTCCGCCTACCTGATTAGGGTTGCGCACTTTTTGGATCGCTGGATAGAGCTTTCGAAGATTCAGAAAGACTTTGAACCACTTCGCGATCTGTTGCTACGAGAACAGATTTTGCACAGCGTTTCGAAAGATTTGGCTGTCTTTCTGAAAGAGCGTTCGGTAGCCAGTGCCGAAGAAATGTGCGCACTTGCTGAACAATACAAAACAGCGCATCCGGATAAGACTTTTAGTCGAAAGGCTTCTGACTCGGTCTTTGAGACAAATGTGTCAACCCATTTCCCTTCGTACCAAAATCCGAATGCAGGTCGAGGATCTTCGAACGCACGTCCTTATCGCGGTCAAGGCACTTACCGAGGTGCTCAAGGTTCGCAAATTTTCAGTACCGTGCTGACCAGACTGCTTCCTTTACAGGACAGCAGGCTGCTCAGACGGGCGACGGTGCTAACCGTGGAAGAGGCGGTCATCGTCAGTACCGTTCACGGTTGCGCCGCGCGGACGTGGTCGTGGTCGTGGTCAAGGTAACAACACTAACCTCTCAGAGATTGGGTGTTACCGGTGTCATTGCATGTTTCATTTGGTCCGTGATTGTCCGTACCCAGATGAATCTGCAGGAGTTAGTGTCAATACTAATAACCCTACCCAAACAGAGAGTAAACCTGCACATACTATGGTGTCTCATACAAATACTGAGGGTTTGTTAGTTGAGTCAGGAACAGTCAATGGTTTCCATGCTTCTATTCTCAGGGACACAGGTTGTACTACAGCGGGTGTACGCCGCTCATTTGTATTGCCAGACCAGTTCACTGGTGAGCAGCAGCAGTGTCGATCGTTCGGTGGTAAGATTGAGGTTTTTCCACTAGCGGTTGTTCAGGTCAGTACTCCTTATTTTGAAGGACAGGTCAAGGCTTGTGTGATTGATAATCCTGTCACAGACTTGATCCTGGGTAACTTGCCTGGAGTTTGCTTCAGTCAGTTCAGGGACTGGTGGTTCTTTCATTCCTTGTGGTGTTAGTACTAGGCAACAAGTACTTAAGGACAAACAACCACTAGTACCATTACCTGTACCGGACTTGACCATTTTTGATGTCACTCCGACAGAACTGGCTACTATGCAAAGTAAGGACAGTACTTTGACACACCTGTACTCTTCAGTTGTCACTGATTTACCTTCCCCACTTACTAATCTTACCTACAAGTTGGTTAATGTGTTTTGTGTCGTTTTTTTTCCTGATAAAGGTGAAGTTGTACGTCAGTTGTGGTTCCGAAGGATTTGCGTACAGTTGTTCTTCATACTGCGCATGATGCGATTTTCGCTGGTCACTGTGGTGTCAAGCGCACGCTTCAGCGTGTTCTTGTTTCGTTCTTTTGGCCTGGAGCTTCTCGTTCTGTCACAGACTATTGTCGGTCTTGTGATGTTTGTCAGAGAACCGTTTCCCGTAACAGAGTACCATGTGCGCCTTTGCATAAGATGCCATTGGTCTCTGTTCCGTTGAGAAAGTGGCTATGGATCTTGTTGGCCCTTTCGAGGTTTCGTCTTCAGGACACAGGTATGTATTGACTCTTGTGGACACAGCTACTCGATTTCCGGAGGCTGTTCCACTGAAGCACATAGATACTGTGAGTGTGGCTGAGGCTTTGTTGACAATATTTTCGAGATTTGGTTTACCATCTGAGATACTCATTGATTGTGGGACTCAGTTTGTGTCTGATCTGATGAAGGAGATTTACCGTCTTCTATCCATTTCCTCTGTCACTACCACTCCCTATCATCCGCAGTCCAACGGGATGGTGGAGCGGTTTAACGGGACTTTAAAGACGATGTTGAGGAGAGTCTGTCGTGACCGTCCAAAGGATTGGGATAGGTACATTCCTGCAGTACTCTTTGCTTATCGGGAGTTGCCGAATGCCACTTTGGGATTTTCCCCATTTGAACTCCTTTTTGGACATTCTCCTCGTGGTCCACTTTCTATCTTAGCGGATAGATGGTCAGGTTTTTCCTGTTTCTTCTGAGGACAGAAATGTATATCAGTATGTACATGACCTTCACAACAGGATACTTGACAGTTGTTGTGCGCAAGCGCAACAGACAGCGGACATTCAGACACATACTTACAAGACTTACGCTGACAGGAAAAGTTCTTTTCGTACTCTGAAGGTTGGTGACAAAGTTCTTGTTCTACTGAGTGATGAACAGAATAAGCTTAAAGTTGCCTGGAAAGGTCCTTTTATGGTTCAAGAGAAATGTTCTCCAGTCAACTACCGCATTGATATGCATGGCAAGAGCAAGGTTTTCCACATTAACATGCTCAAGTTGTATGTGGACAGGACAAATGTTGCAATCAATGTCAGCGTGGATCATTCTATTTCATCAGGTATTGTGTCAGGATCTTGTGTTTCTGATTTTTCTACCTGTAGACTGTGTTGTGCCTAGTCAGGGTACAGATAGGGTACGTACAGGGAAAGGTGTTATCCCTGTGACACTCCAGTCGAGTGTGTCCTCTGTTTCAGTCTGCTGCATTGGTGTTGTGCAGGATACGGAAGGTGATTGTGTTACCTTACCGACTTTGTCAGTCAGAGGTGAGACTTTTCATGATGTCAAGGTGAATCCTGATTTGTCTGATACTAAGCGGACACAGTTGTTATCTGTACTGGGAGGAGTTCAGTGACGTACTTACAGATACTCCTGGGTAAGGCTGATCAGGTTGAACCTCATTCAATACATGTGACTACAGATGTACCTGTAAGAATCAAACCTTACCCATTACCTTTTGCTAAAAGGGAAATTGTTCAGAGGGAGATTGATGTCATGCTACGCTTAGGTGTTATTGAAGCGTCTTCTTCCCCATACAGTTCTCCAGTTGTCCTCGTAGGAAAACCGGATGGTTCTGTTCGTTTTTGTATAGATTATCGGGCTCTGAACAAGGTTACGGTTTTTGATTCTGAACCGATTCCAGATGTTGAAGATTTGCTTTGTCAACTTTCTCATGGTCGGTACTTTGGAAAGTGGATCTAGCAAAAGGTTACTGGCAGATTCCGATGTTGCCAGAGGATAGCCTAAGACTGCTTTTCAGACTCCTTTTGGTCTATTTCAATGGACTCGCATGCCTTTTGGGTTACAGAATGCTCCGGCGACTTTTGCTCGGATGATGCGTAAGCTGAAGCTGCATGAGTTTTCCGCAGTCAGTTTTTTTGATGACATTCTTTTGGCGGCGAAGTCCTGGCAGCAACTTCTCAGTTCCCTTGAGGTTTGTTAAGTCGTCTGAGATTGTTTGGCTTGACAGCTAGACCTTCAAAGGTGCAGGCAGGATATCAAGAGCTTGAGTTTTTAGGTCATATGATTTCTGTTGGTCATATTCGGCCTGAGGCAAAGAAGGTTGAGAAGATTCTTGCTATTGACCGTCCTAAAACAAAAAAGCAGGTTCGTTCTTTGCTGGGACTCTTGTCGTACTATCGTCGCTATGTTCCTCATTTCGCTGCTATCACTGCCCCTCTCACAGATTTGACAAAGGGAGATAAGTGTCGTCAGGTACTTTGGTCTGAGGAATGTCAGAAGAGTTTGGATGAAGTACAGAGGATACTGAAATGGTTTCCTGTTCTGTTACTACCTAACCTCTCTGAGGAGTTCATTCTACGCACAGATGCTAGTAGCAAAGGCATGGGTGCTTGTCTTTTGCAGGACAAGGCAGGAGTTCTTCATCCTGTGCAGTTTGCCAGTAAAAAGTTTTCGCAGGCACAGGAGAAGTATTCCACGATTGAGCGAGAGTGTTTGGCTTTGGTTTGGGGACTGGAAAAGTTTTCCAGATTTCTGACAGGGAGAAACTTTTGTCCTCCAGACGGATCATCGTCCACTTACCTTTTTACAAGCGTCAAAGACTAAAAACAACAGACTTTTGCGTTGGGCTCTCAGTATTCAGGAATACAAATTTTCAGTGCAGCCTATCGCTGGAAGTTCAAATACTTTTGCGGACTTGTTGTCACGTCAGTGAAAATCTGTTTGTTGTTTTGCTGTATGGTTTTGTATTTTTCTCAAGAACATAATGTGAGAAAAATAGTTTACTGTCGTCTTTTTCTTATTCTATGGATACATTTTTCAGGATGCTGTTACCTGTTTTGTGTAAGAATAAGAGAGATGCAACATATTTTGTATAAGACATTGAAAGAGTATTGTTCAATTTTTTGGATGGATTGTTTTCTGGCATTGGTTTTTTTTTTTTTTTTTTAAAATGTAAAGGATTTTGCTTTGTGTGCTTGGAATAATTTGAGGAATTTTATATGGAGTCCATGGCAGATGTTCTTATGGTGCTATAGTTCATTTTGCATTTGCACTGTGGCAGTTTGTGGGTTTTGCTACTGTCTTATTTTGACATTGTATCATGAGTCTTGGCAGATTTTGTATTGTCATGCTATTGTATAAGACAATCTATTATGATGAATATCTTTAATGATGTGATGTTTGGATATTGATGGTGAATGTAACATGTACATGTATTTTTTTGTGTGGAGTGCAACAAAGAATTGACTATTGCAGTGGTTTTGGCATGGTCTTAGTTTTGGAAGGGAGTTAAATGTGTGAAAAGGAAACGGCGTAGGATTGTCGTTCTTAAAGGGCAGGTCACTTCTTTTGTTTTGAATGTGAGCTGTGTTAAGAAAAATTGGGTAAAAAGCTAAACACACTGGAAGTGAGTGTGGAGAGAGATTCGAGCAACAGCGCTGATTGAATGGAAAAGAGGCCGCCGACTGTCAGGCCCAATTAAAACAGACATGAGTCTGTAACATGCTTACGCATGTATTTTGAATTTGAGGGAATGATTCAGACAAGAGTAAGTATTTGATACAATTTTAAGGAACTATGAAAGTTCCAGTCTTTGTTTTCATTTTATCCATTTCGATCGTGAAATTGGGAATCGAAATTATTTTGTAAAAGTGTTTATGTTGGATTGCTGCTAACTGTGGGCAGTATAGTCATCATAGCTTATTTTGTTTTCTAGCTACGCCGTTATGGTAGCAGTAGCAAAGTAGACGAGGCTGTGACTGGAGGGAGAGTCGGGTGAGCTACGGGAGCCATACCCCCCTGCCAGAAAGATGTCGGAAGGAACAGCCAGAGACAGCCAGAGATAGTGGGTATGCTGTCCAAAGGTGCAGAGGCGAAGTCGGAGATCGCCATAGAGTTATGCTCTGGGGAAACCAAGCGAAAAGGGTAGGTGGAAACATGTATGCTGTCCCCATAGACGTTTGTGATTGAATGAAAGGAATGAAGGTACCGATATTTGTGATGAACTGACCCCAGGAGAAATATAAAGTGAACTATGATCTGTGAACAGACGGAATAATAAACCCCACCAGTGCTGTGTATGAAAATGGGAGAAGAGGAGATACTGGGGGGAAATGAACTTTAAAAACCTGGTGTTTAGCGCCTCATTAATCAGTCCGAAGGAAAAGATGTGTTTTTAGGGAGGCTTTAAAAGTATCTTCCCCTTCCTTTTACTGAAGTAATGTTATACAGTTATTTCAGTGACCAATAACTGTGACGTGACGCTTGACAACACCATCCGATCAGTCCCACTAAAACACCAAACCAAAGAATAGATTTCAAATCTATGCCCACTCTCCCCTCTCAACACCCCCCCCCCCCCCCCCTTTTTCTTGCTTAGGACAGTGCGAAAGGCCCGACTGACACGATCAATGACACAGGAAAAAATTGCGTCACGGTAAATGCGTGCTGCCTTTCGTTCTTATCGGCCTATCTCCCTTCCTCCCTCTCAACCCTCCCTCCCCATGCAGTGCGATACTACGCAGCGTGGGATGTGCGTTCTAACAATAGCCCATCTCACCCCCCCCACTCACACACACCCCTCTCTACCCCCGCGACACAAAGGCATGTTGCCGCCCTCTCCACCACCACCACCTCCACCCCCCCCCTTCCATACCTATGGTCCCTGTCCTCACAGACACCTACACGTGCCCGTGGACACCTATGCGGATGCATAAATTAACTGGGGCTCATGGACACCTATACGGATGCATAAATTATCCCGTGCCGAGTAGGTTCAAACAATTTCCAAGGCGATTGGTTACAAGACTAAATCCCTCCCCCTCTCACCCCTGATCGGTAAATGACAGGTTGTCAAAATCTGATTTGGCAAGTGAGAAATTCATATAGCAGACACACACAGGCGCAACTTCACTGACCCCTCAGGACCCCCCCACCGTCACAGCAATCTCAGAACCAAACCCCCACCACCAGTGGGAAACCACCACAAAGTGAGAAACACAAACTGGTAAACCACACAGTGGTAACTCAGTCCCTGTGAGTCAAAACAGTGCACAGAAACGTTACTGTGTGCACTGTAAAATGACTTTGCACAACACTGCAGAGTGCAGAAAATTCTTTGGACCAAGACTCCAAACAATTGCTGCGTACCAGGTAGTGTCTACACCCAAAGTGACACACCATCTATGGTACATAACATCACTGCACCACCCATCAGTGAGCAAGTGTTAGTAAATAACAAACCTGCCACATGTTTTTGTATGACACAGGATTGTCATATGATGCAGTAGTAAGAGCTTCCCTTGTGGAGCCAGCTGCTATCACTGAGGAGACAGTGCCTTTACAAGGGGCTGACCTGACTTTGCCACCTGTTACCTTACCTGTTGCCACAATTATGGTTGACAGTAGGTACATCAAGGGACAGATCAAGGCAGCCATCATGGACAATCCGATCCATGATCTCCTACTTGAAGGCCATTATGTCACACTCGGGAACCCGTCTGAACCTGTCATTGTGTCCACACTGCAGGTGAAGACCCCAAAGCAATTCAAACCTCCTAAAAAGGAGATGAAAGCAGCTCAGCGAGCTGACCCAACATTAGCTGCCTGCTTCAAGAGGCAGCGCCACACCCATCACCCCACTCGCAAGGGTGAATTCTTTAGGCGGAATGGTCTTTTGTACCATAGGCTAAATAAAGATCATTCACAACTTGTGGTCCCGGCGCCACACTGGACCCGAGTGTTGGAGTGGGGACATACACTCTGTTCACCCAGGGACATATCAATGTAGGGCAGACAGTGCAATGGGGTGATGAAGCAGTACTATTGGCAGGGATGGCAGAGGACATAAAGAAATATGTCAATTCCTGCCCCATGTGCCAACACTGGTCATCAAGCCCAGGGGTGATTCAACCCAGGCCAGCCTGACAATCCAGACACAAGCTAACCGGAACCCAGTATGTATTCCGAGGCTCCATTTGGTGTCTTAGTGACTCCAGAGCTAGTGCCAAAAGCATAATGGACCATGATCGGAATGGATTGTCAAGCAGGAGCTTCTCTCTCGAGAGAATCTTTTTTCAGGGGGCCTATGTGACGTGACGCTTGACAACACCATCCGATCAGTCCCACTAAAACACCAAACCAAAGAATAGATTTCAAATCTATGCCCACTCTCCCCTCTCAACCCCCCCCCCCCCCCCCCCCCCCTTTCTTGCTTAGGACAGTGCGAAAGGCCTGACTGACACGATCAATGACACAGGAAAAAAATTGCGTCACGGTAAATGCCACCTTGACTCAAACCCATCAGACCCTTACCCTCACTTTATGATGAAACAGTGAGAACCTGTCTATGAGTACCACTCTGGCTACAATACTGGGTATTCGCAAGCAGGGTGGATGTATAATAACCATACACATTCAGTGTAACTTAGACAGAACCCCTGTATGCCAACTTAAGCTTGCTGCACAGAGTGCAAGTGAGTAAAGTAGGAGTGAGGAAGGGCCCCTCATTGTGGTAGTCCAATGAGAACTGAAACACAGTCTATGGAAGTGACATGCCATTTCTTATCTATGTGCAAGTAATAAAAGTTGATGTGTGAAAGTGCACTTAACTTGTGTCAGTTCCCTGTTGTTCAATCGAATGTTGAATGTTTGAACTTCTCTCTCAATTCTGTATCTCGGAGCTGTAAGTACTTTGTAATAAGAGTACAGGCCTAAGGAAAATTATCTCAGAGCCATTTCTTCCATATTTTACCAATACCCGGAACAATAAATTTCTTCGATGACTAGTACCGGAAAGTTGCTCCTTCCACCACTAGTAAGAGGGGGGGTGTAGGTGAAATGTAAGATAATTCTCATAGAGAAATTATTCCAAGTCCTTCCCCTAGAGGACCCACCTACCACTCATATCCATCTCATCACAATAACATCAACCCACACAAAACCTGTAGAGAAAAAAAGCACCCCAGATATTCTTGCAATCGAGAGTGCCCCGTTAATATTACAAATAATCAAACGGAAAAAAAAACAACAACAACTATAGATTGACTCGACTCTTCACTCAGACAGGTGATGTCGGTGTGAGAGAAGTCTTCCATAAATTGTTTTTGCCAAATCAAATACCCTTTATATCATATCTATATTTGTTACTATGAATGCTTCTGTTTGATTTTCTGTGCATTCAAATTTAGCAGCTGATTCGATGATACAATCGTCATGAGATGATATCACAGGTGCAACAGCTTGCCTTCTAGAATCATCCGACGTGAAAAATGAACCTTTTGCACGCACCTCACTGTGTGCAGTGCATTGAAATAGAAAGTATCCTTCGTTGTCAATAGTGTATGCACATGGAAAGCATACTGATTCTGTGGAAATTCCACACTCACGCCATTATTTGGTCGCATTAAAACCTAAAGTTCGTGACCTGAATCTTGCATATTAAATTCTATCTCTATCTGTAATAACATTAAGAAACTTTTCTCAGTGAAATATATTCTTAAAAAAGAAGACCGAACGATATCTTTTTTTTTTTTTTGCTTTTCAAATCTGCATGTGAACTGTGTTTAAAAGAACAAACTGATATATCTTTAGCTTCTGCAGTTTACTTTGCTTGTTTTTCCACTCCTTAATAGAATATTATGAGCCCAATTTTCTTTGCCCCATTCCATTTGTAACAGCATAATATCATGCGCTTGTCTCCACAAAAAGTAACTGTGGGAACGTCAGCATTTTCAACAAATGCTCAACACATTTAAAACAAGACCCTATATAAAGAGAGTGCCTGCCCATTTCTCCCTGTAAAACAGTATCAGAGGAATGAACTGGCGCCTGAAGAAAACGCTTCATAGCATTTGTACACATCAGATACAGAACACACGCACGCGCGCGCGCGCGCGTGCACACACACACACACACACACACACACACACACACACGCAGAGAGAGAGAGAGAGAGAGAGAGAGAGAGAGAGAGAGAGAGAGAGAGAGAGAGAGAGACAGAGTTTGGAGGTATCCAAAGACTTGAAAATAAAGGTTAAAATGCATATAAAAGATACATACATGCATCAGAAATGAAGTAAAGGCACACTGCATACACGGAGCTACACACCGTTATGAAATATAACTTCATTATTTATCATTATACATTGCCTGCGAGGGACTAGCGAGGATGACACTTTTAATAACTCGGCATGCCTCGTTCCTTCATCAATAGGTTTATGTTTCATTTGTATAGATTTTTTTCATATTTGATTTTTAAAGTGTTAAACTGAGACTGATTTAATAATGCATTCTGCATCGCAAAATATAATACTTAGCTTGCAAATTTGTAGAGGAAGTCTTCCTTTGTTTTGTATCATAATTTTCAAATAAGGCAGATTAACATTAATCTAAAATTCGAGATTTCTTCCTTAAAATCCTAAAACTTTAAGAAATCATTGTGAAAAAACAATCAAAATTTATAACAACGTTATGTTGATTCAGTTCTTTTATATGTCCACAGAAAGTACTCGTGTCTGAAGTCTCAGCGGAGTAACTAGTCCCACACATGAGGGGAGTTTGCGAAGTGTAGGCCGTGGAAGCATGTTTTGCTCAATGGCCATAATCATACTCTCTCTGTCCAATCAAAACGCATTCCATACATTTGGCTTGTTGGTCTGACAAGACCACAAAACTTATCACTGTATACAAATTTCATTACTTGAAAATATTGGTAACTAAGATATTGCTGCATAACGGAGTTTGAAGCTGCTTAAATCTTATTTTCTATTATTTCATTTTTTTTCGAGTTTATCTCCTACATTCTTTGTATTCGGGTTCTGTTTCAATTTTGCAAAAGAGTTCACAGAGTTTGAAGCTGCTTAAATCTTATTTCTATTATTTCATTTTTTTTTTCAAGTTTATCTCCTGCGTTGTTTGTATTCGGTTTTTGTCCTCTGCCATTTGTATCGCTTATTTTCATACTATTTGTGACTTACGTAAGTTTTGATTGATTACTATCAACTTGTTTACTGTGGTGGCCTCGGAATACTTTGCCAGGAATGAGTTTAGATTTTCACAACACATCCCCTATTATCATCAACATCTGTCATGAAACAAGTTTTCTCGTTCTCTCTTGGTAAAAAACAAAATGTAGTAAGTGTAAAATCATTAACGATTTTTTTTTTTAGAATGAGACGGGGTTAGTTACCCCCAAGGACACAGACAGAGTACAGTACAAGACACCATTTGCTTCATTTTCTGCCCTCCGTCACTCTGTGTTGAAATCATAAACGAGTGTTACTGAAGAAAGGGGGGGGGGGGGGGGGGGGGGGGGGGGGGGGAGGGGGTGCATGTGGGAAGAAGAAGATCGGAAACATGAAATCTTGCCGAGCTGTGCCTCATAGCACTAAACTTAAACTGAAATTTAGTACTCTGTTATGCACTGATTTTGCATTCACTGTCCCTTTATGCAATTTTTCTAGCCTACTGTACTACGTATTATTGAATTATAATATGCTATTTTTTTTAAAAAACTATAGAAACAACAGGTCTGAAAACCTTTTGTCGCGGACACACACACACACACACACACACACACACACACACATCTGGAAATTCTGAACATGTATAGCTTGGGAACGAGGGTCACCGCAAGGTACTAAACGTCAGATTTACTCATAACAGCAAGCACTAAACTACCGACTGCACACTGGGCAATATAAAGATCTGCTGACTCCAGCTAACAAAGAACACTATGTGGGTATAGCATTGTAACAAGACCCAGTGTCGCCGATAAACCAGCCTTCCTGTTGATGGATGGAGACAGGGGGGGGGGGGGGGGGGGGGGACAAAAGCTTGGACTCACAACATCACAAAATGGAGAGTGATCACATATGCAGATTCCCAGGGCTTGTCTTACAGCTGACAGAGCTGGGGGCATCTCTCTTTTTTTTTCATGTTATTTCTTTCTTTCTTTGTTTTGTCTGTGAAGCGTCTTCATGACTCTTCATTGAGTTCAAGGGAAAAGAAAAAGTATTGACTAACCTTTCCTGGGTTTGCTGAACGCCATTGTCCACTTTCGTCAAAAATCTACAGCCAAGAACTTGTCGAACAGTATTGCAGTTAACTCAGTTTCTCGAGCCGTCGCCTCTTGCGAACTGCAGACCAGATCAAAGCCGAAACTTCGCCGAAGCCACCTACCGGTCTGACTGGCTGCCGTATGTTACGTCATTATGTTAATTAGGTGGCGAGTTTACACTTGCCTCAAGACTTGGCGGGCCTAGGAAGTCACGTAGGCGTTCTCCAATACCCTGCAGCTCTTTATGCAGCGTTTTACGATACGTCCGCCGTGTTATTCCGTACCGGGGTGATAGTTCATAACGAATGACATTTTGTATGACGCTGACATTGTATACTGCAACAGCTTGCTCCAAAGAAGGACTTTGCTTCGTCAGTCTGTCTTTAACTCCTTCGTTTCACGAAAGCACAGTATTACACAGCATAAAATAATTACGTCGATTATAACACTCACATTTGTGATTTTGGATAGGGGAACTGATAAAGGAGAGAATGGGCGTGTGGAGGTACAGGAGCTGTGGGCGGGAAAGGACAGGTGATGTGGGCGGGAAAGGACAGGTGATGTGGGCGGGAAAGGACAGGAGATGTGGGAAAGAGGTAGTGTGCGCGACAGAGGAAGTAGCGTGAAAAAAGGGGGATGGGGAAAGGAAAGGGGAAAAAGTGGTCGTGGGAAGTGGGGTTAATAGAGTAGACGTTCGGAAATGGGAAAAATGGATGCGCGTAGGTTATGTAAATGGAAAAGAACGTGGTTGTAGGACAAGAAAAAAAAAATTAACAGAATGTCAGATCATCATATCATGTCAACTTCTAACAGGAGAATGGAAAATGGCCTTAATAATTTGACTAACGATCAATGTCCGGGCAAAACAGAATGTTCTGGACGTTGTCATGTTTGTTTTTGAAATTGTAATCTGTTAATCACAGATTAATAGGCCAGAGGAATTACGAGATTCTGAGTGAGTACGCGAATGAGGAATTGTGTTTCCAGAACTACCAGCTAATCCGGGAGGATAAATCAATTTTTCTACTCTGCTTACGGCGACATCATTACTCAGAGACACAGATAATGAAAGCACATACCTCGCCACGTTCTGCCTTCTGTAGGCTTTGAATAATTCAAACTTTGTACGAAGGTGTACTTTAATTTATGTAATTAGTTTTTTGCCTCTATTCAGTTCAACGAAATCATGTGAGACTTCAGAGCAGCTGATGACAACGCAGCATTTCCTGTAATAGAAATGATCTCAAATAACAACAACAACAAAAAATGTTACTGCTGAACAAAAACTACTTGTTTCGTTTTTTATTCTATGATGAAATACGGGGTCTTTTTAGATTTTCGCATACAATGAAGTGTAAGTCCAAGTTTTGCAAAGCCATATTTCCACAAGATCTGAAATGGTCATTTACAGTCGAAGTGAGTCAAGTTTACATGACAAAGTTGCCCGGCACTGCTTTGTCCAGACATTCGGTTTGTTATTCACCACTGCTTTTCTTGTCAAAAGTAGTGAAAGTGTTTTCACTTGATTATCCAGCCGCCTTAGGAATAGTAACTAGGTTCACCCTTCATCGCTGCAGCTCAACAGCTCGTGGACGTACTGTGTGCGCTGTGTGTGCCGAGCACCCATAGACGCAGTAAGTTTTTGGGCTTGATGGGCTAAGCAACGCTTTTAAAAAAACGTTTGCCGGATCTGTGCGCGCTACATTGCGAGCCGTTAGTTGGCAAAAACCCCTTCTATTCGGGTTGTCTTCCCCTGCCAACAGGGCTGGCAATGTCCAATCAGAATCGCTTGCCAGGATCAGAAGCAGATAACTCATGCGAGGCTTACTTCCCTTCGATGGCGACTTTTCACTAATGCTGATTCAGTTATGCATTCGATCACAATGAGTATTAGTTCAAACGTACAGAGAAATGAATAAACTGAATTACACGTGCAAAACAAACGCGCGTGCGACCAAATCAAAATAGCAAAATGTGATTAAAAAAAAAGAAGAAAAAAAAAAAAGTAACGACTTATTCGTAGGCAGCCTACATCCGTTCAGCGACAACGGTCTGATGGTACACAGATGTCATCTGGGTCAAATACCAAAGTTCACGGACAGGTATCGACGTTCAAATTAAGTATTATTGTTTTACTGTTTTATTGTATGGCTGACCGCTACCAACGTGTTTTTCAGTATCGATGTCACCATGACGTCATTTGTTTTTGTTCAAATGGCAGCAGCCGTGCAGAGTGCACGCAACATACAGGAAGGTGAAAGGTAAGGTATGTGAATCACCTAACAGTGTGTCTTGCTTGTAATAGCGTATGTCTGAAGACTACCTCAAAAACAGAGAATATATCCTATGTCTGCGGACCACCTCAAACAATGACCATACAGAGCACACACAGGCGCACACACGCGCAAGTTCGCACACACAGAATACACAGAGTCAGAGGTAGTAGTAACACCATCATGCACATTCCCCAAAACATTGGTTTCTTTTCATCAATATCCATGAAGTGAAATACAACACTGGACACTGTAATTCATAAGAAAGGTAAAAAAAAACCAATTCACGCACACACACACACACACACACACACACACACACACACACACACAACACACACACACAGAGAGAGAGAGAGAGAGAGAGAGAGGAGAGAGAGAGAGAGGAGAGAGAGAGAGAGAGAGAGATTATAAAATCAAAACTAACAAACCAAAAAAAGAGACAAGAGGGAGAGAGAGAGAGAAGAGAGAGAGAGAGAGGAGAGAGAGAGAGAGAGAGAGAGAGAGAGAATCAAACTAACAAACAAAACAGAGAGAGAGAGAGAGAGAGGAGAGAGAATCAAACTGACAAACAAAACAAAGGATGAGTTGAAAATGAAATATCACAAAAAAAATTGCTAACAAGGCGATGTTTGAGAACTCTTTATACTAACACAACCAACGTCTTGTCTTTTTCTTTTTAACAGGGCAACTCCCGCTTGACTCGTGCACTCGCACTGGCTTCTGCTGCGTAACAAAATACCATCCCTGTACAAAAAGTCTCCCGGTGACATTCTGTACAACATTTAGACACATACTGTCGTCCCAATACGGAATGTCACCGCATGTGACGTACAGTCTGTACCCACACAAAGATACTTATGTCACGTGGTCACAATTTGTGCCGGCAACCCACATGCTTGTGTCCACCGTGAGAATGGTCGCCCTATGTAAATAAATGGTTTGAAATCTGTCCGCCAGTCACGAAGACGGCCGCCCAGCGGTCCCGAAGATCCAGTTATCACGACCTCTCATAACACAAGGAAAAACGCCGACAATCTACAAAGGAAGAACTTCATCCAGGCTCCTGCCTGAGCAGGCTGTCTACCCTGGGTTCCTTCTCCTCCGTCCGCAGATACCGACTCTGACCAAACCTGCCGGCATACAGGTCTGCCGGACAAACTGCTCCGCGCTGCAGCTTCCTGCGGCTGCAAACTTGTCCCCTTAAAGCTTTTGCTATGAGGGTGTTCAACCCAATCTCTCCAGTCTTGCCCGGTTACAGTTTTGAGATCAATGTGCGCAGTTGAAGCAAGGGAGATGAAAGTGCTCACGAGTTCTTCCTTCTGATTGCCATTGACGGTAAAGTTTTCGGCAGGAGTAGTGGTGATGTTATGATGGTGGCGACGGGGATGTGTAAGAAAGTCTTCGACAAACAAGACAGCCGTCGTGGGGAAG
>JADBJO010015560.1:30000-37500 GCA_016801955.1 Conus betulinus
GATATATTTGACTGAAGAGACGGGATGTGTGTGTGTGTGTGTGTGTGGGGGGGGGGGGGGGGGGGGGCGTGCAGCGGGGAGGAATCCATCTCTGAAAACCTTTACTGTCAAACTCTCCCCAGAGTTTCTTCCGACACTAAGTCCTGGAGGTCGTGAGGAGTTGGAGTCCATCGGTCGGTCAGGAACAAAACTTAAACAATTCAGAGGGATGAAATTTGGAAGGCTGTTTTTGTTTTTTTGTTTTTTTTTTTAAATAATAATAAAGTTTATAAAAACCTTTTGGTGGTAGTTGAAACCCTTGGAAAATAGGATACTGACGTTTCAAGCCATAGGCCCGTTGTCAAAGTGAAGAGAAGAGGACAGTGTAGACAGGAAAGCCCATGTGAAATTGAGTGAGAACATCTAATCATTAAGCTGGAGAAAAAAAAAAAAAAAAAAAAAAAAAAAAAAAAACCTCACTGACCACTGTTCAGGTGTATTGAGCACACACACACACACACACACACCCCCACCCACCCACACACACCACAGTTCACACAAAAACACCAACACAGACATGCGCGCACATCCCTGCCCCCCCCCCCCACACACACACCCACCCCTCACACACGGGAATAAATGGAAATATTCACTATTTAGCCTACTGAAAGAACAAGGAACAGGGGCTAAAGAGGGACAGGACAGAGAGATAAGGCAGAAGGGCCCTGGCTCAGCTAGACGTCAGTGACTCTGATGTTCATCCCAGCTGGCTGTGTGGTGCCCAAGCGGCTGATGACAAGGCTCTCCATGTACTTTCTGTACACACGGTCTCTGGGGTTCTGCCACACTGCTAATATCTTTGCATGACTGAAGCTGTGATACGGGCCAACAAAATGTTGGCCGACTGGGTTGTTGTGGCCCAGCTTCATCGACCTCAGGTGCTCTGAAAAGCGGTCGGCCAATGAGCGGTAGGTCTCCCCAATATACAGCTTGGAGCAGAGGGTGCAGGTCACGACGTACACTAAGTCCCTAGACTGGCAGTTTGAAACTGGACCTCACCGTGAATGTGCCAGTGGGTCCCACGACTGTAGTTGAAGTGTCTATGAATGGGCACGTCTTGCATTTTTTTTTTGTCCCCACAAGGTCTGCACCCTGGTGAGGTTGACTGAGTGGCCTGTGGTCTAAGCTTGGACCTAACAAGCATGTCACGCAGGTTCTTGTCCCTCTGAAAAGCAATCAGCGGTGGCTTGGAGAAGATTTGTTTGAGGGTCCGGATCTTGCTGGAGGAGAGACTAAAGTTTTCACGCAGGATTCTGCAGACTGGTAGGTTGTGAGGATGGTATGGGATGACTATGACAGCGCGATCTTCATCTCTCTCCATTTCTTTTGGTCTCAGGGCTTCTGTGCGGCTGGTAGAGCGTGCACGCTCAAGTGCTGTCTGCACAATATCCTCTGGGTACTGGCGGGCTATGAAGAAGGTGGACATCCTTTGAGCCTCATTTTCAAAGTCTTGCTCCCTGCTGCAAATGCGTCTGAGCCTTTGGAACTGAGAGTGTGGTATGCTGTTTCTGGTGGAGGATGGGTGGCTGGAGTTGTACAGGAGATATGCATGGGAGTCAGTGGGCTTGTAGAAGACAGTGGTGGAGAGCTTGGAACAGTCTGGGTGGACAGAGATGGAAAGGTCCAGGAAGGAAATAGATGTGGATGATATTTCATGGGTGTATCGGAGGGCAGGGTGGAAGTTAGACATGTGTTGGATGAAGTTTAACAAGTCTTCCCTTGGTCCCACTGACACCCCAAGGCAGTCGTCAATATACCGTTTGAACAGTGCTGGTTGTGTTCCTGTGTAATGGCTGAGAGCCTGCTCCTCCACAAAGCCTACAAACAAGCATGCAAAGCTGGGCCCCATCTTTGTGCCCATGGCGACCCCTCTTGTTGTAGGTAGTGATGGTCCTCGAAGGCAGACGAGTTCAGGGAGAGAACCAGTTCTGCTAGGCGGAGGATGGTAGGGGTGAAGGTGTTTGATGTCACTCTTCTGCAAGTAGTGTTTCAGCGCGCCTGCAATCCATCACTATGGGGAATACTGGTGTAAAGAGACACAATATCCATTGTGAAGATGTGTCTCTCTCTGCTGTCATCTGGGAAGGTGAAACCCTCTAACAGTCTCAGAGTGTCGTTGGTGTCTTTTATGTATGTGGGGTAGAGCGGCAACTAGGGGTTGGAGAATCTTGTCCAAGACATCAGAAATGATGACTGTGGGGCAAGCGCATGCAGAGACAATGGGACGTCCGAGAGTGTCCACTTTGTGAATCTTGGGTAACAGATAGAAATTTGGTTCTTTAGGTTCACTGTTGATGGCATTAATAGCTTCTGTTGGAAGATGTCCTTGGTCTATGGCCAATTTTATTGTTTTTCGGACCAGTGTGTTGTCAGGTTTGACCGTAGATTTCGTAATCTCTCTGTAGGAGTCCCTGTCACCCAATCGTCTCCTCGCCTCCTCCACATAGAGATCTTTTTTCGCCATACTGTTATGGCCCCTCCCTTGTCAGCTGGTTTGATGACCACATCTGTCCTCTTCTTCAGATCTTTCAATGCTTCAAGTTCTGCAGTCGAGAGGTTGGAGTGTTGAGTGGCCTGGGTCGCAGCTGGGCAATCTGTTTTTTGCAGGTGGCTATGTAGAAGTCCAGAGCTGGAAATTCCCCTGGACTTGGTGTCCAGGTGCTTGGTTGTCGAGGAAACAGTTTTGCCAAATCGTCGTGAGTTGTGGCAGGTGGTGGAGGGGATGTGCTTGAAAAATGGGCAGCTAGGCGGAGTCTGCGGAAAAAACCGTTGGCACAGAAACAGAACATGCATACGGTTTTTTTGGTTACAGACGTGTTACACAATAGGATCTAGCAGTTTCACTGCATGTCAGACTGGTGAACAAACGCAGTCATCGGGGGGTGAGGGGGGGTGGGGGGGGGGGGAGGGGAGGGTGAATGGGGAAGAGGATGGGAGGTGGAGGGAGGGGGGGATAAAAATTACCCGGTCTTTGGTGCCAGTATCGTTTGGGTTGCAAATCGAGCCTTGCAGGTTCAAGTGGCCGTAGAATAAACCGACCCCCCAAAGAAACTTTTTTAATGCGTAGAAAGAACTGTGCTTGTCTAGTGTTCTTGTTCTTGATTTTCAAGCGAGGCGTGGTCACGTGTTTAGGGCCAGCGTCATTCACAGGCTCATGATGCTGAATCCAGTAAACACATTTTGCTAAAGCACAGCACGTCGTGAAATGAGAACACGTATGAAACTGCATCTAAATCTATTTCTTTCAAAAGGCATGTCAGACTGTACACGCAAGCGATGTGATTTTTCAGGCTTGTCTTGGGACAGAACATCGTTTCACGACATTGTCATGTCGACTATGAATTTGACTGAAGTGTGACACAGACCTTAGTAATGTTGGTCTTCATTTTTTATGTTGTGTCTTTTTTTCCTCTTTTGTTCAAAGCAGACCGTGTCGTCAGCCTTTTCACGGCAAAAGCTCCGGTCAGCATGAAGATTTATTACAGGCCTGTGGCCTGATAAGAAAAAGAATTCCGACGAAAGGAAGATCTAAAAAAAAAAAAAAAAAAAAAAAAAAAAAAAAAAAAAAAAAAAAGGAGAAAACAGAAAGTGCCAAACGCAAGGTGGAAAAGCGCCACAGACATAATGCGAAGAATATGACTAAAAAAACAAACATCCCCCCCCCCCAAAAAAAAAAAAAAAAATCCAACAACAACAACAAAAAAAAAACCCAACAAAAAACAAAACAAACAAACAACAACAACAACAACAACAAACAACAAACCCAGACACCTTTGCAGATTTCTCTGTCTACTTTTTTCTTCCTTTTCATAAATCGCGGGGCAGAAAACTCTCGTCAATTAAGCCGTACTCAGCTTTCAAGCATTTACCCAAAAAAACAAAAAAAAAAAAAAAGGAAAATCATGGATAAAGCTCCGCCAAAAAAAAGGAGAAAAAAAGCAAAAAAGATAAAAGACAAAACAACAACAACAACAACAACAACAAAACCGTTGACAAACGAATCAGAAGACAAAACACGGTGTTCTGTCTTGTGATGCGTTTATCAACTTTTTTTATTTTTTAATTTTAGGGGAAAGGGGGGGGGGGGGGGGGGGGGGGGGGGGCGGTTTTATCCATAATTTTTCCCACTCGTTTACATCTCCAGCAGTCGCCTCACTTTGCAACAACAACAAAAAAGTTTGCGAGACAGTACGATTCCCAGGAACTCACCGATAATGTCCAAAAGGACGAGGACCAACAGAAGGAGAAGCAGGCGTCTGCCCATGCTACCGTTCGATGATGGGCTATGGAGGGACTCACGACACAGCTCGACAGTCCACTTTATACTGTTCAGCTGCACTGTTTTTTCCTCACTGGGGTCACCGATCTTTCCGGGTACAGAAGGCAGGGACAAGGAAAATCGCCCCAATCCAAATGGTCCAGCCAACAGAGCGACTTCGGGTGGCCGTGGTGGCTTCACGTTGGAAAGCCGGAAGGAGCGACGTGGGTGCGTGTGCGCGTGTGTGTACACATTGTAAGGAAATACCAGGCTTTTAACTAACTTCCTACCACGAGTTGAAGATATTGAGGGAAAAGACGGGGCTTTTTCCATTTCAGCCCCAACACGAATGACTCTCCAGCGGAACTGGGTACAATTTCACATCCTGTTTTACGTTCTGCCTGTCTGTCTGTGCGCTAAATACGGGTGGCCCAGGGAATAAGGCAATCGCTAGTGTAGCAAATGAACGAATCGTGATCACTTCACGCCCCAAAAATGCCAGTCCCACAGCTATGGAAGAGTCCGTACCCAAACTCACCTCGGTGGAGTAAATCCAGAACGACTTCATGCTTTGTTCCCCAATCATTACTACCCAAACCCCCCCCCTTTTCAAACTTTCGAAGAGTGTCAAACAACAAAACGTACTAATCAAAACACACACTACACGTGAAATTTAAGGCGTGGTAGGGGAGGGGAGGGGAGGGGAGGGGGTGATTCTGGGCAATTCTGGACCCAGGTCAGCATTAATCCCACCCCAGTTCTGGAAAATTGTGTATGATAACTCCGCCAAACATGAACAAACGAATCATAAGCCATAGCACGACGCGTTTCGACCTCTTAGGTCTTCCTCAGGCAAGAAAAAAACAACACTCAGGACAACGAAAATGAAGGAGTCATCACTTTCTCTTGTCAAATTCGGCGCAAGATGGATGTCGAATTTGACAAGATATGTGACTGCGCTGAATTTGAAGAAATAAGTAATTGCTCGTTCTTCATTTTCTTATTCAGCCTGAAGAAGACCTAAAAGGTCGAAGCGCGTCGTGTTTTGTCTTGTGATCCGTTTGTTCATGTTTGGCGGGAGTTACTACATACAATTTGAAAGATTTGTTTACATTCCGCCTGCTGTCGCCTTCACTTTGTAACTAACCCCTACCCAGTTTTTAAAGGCACTCGACTCCTCGCTGAGTGATTTGGGGCATGGGTCAGAAGCATCTCAAGGAGTAAAGTTAGGCACGTGCCCATTTCTACAGCTATGTCACATAGCATGGGTCGGTTTGAGCACGTGTCTGCATTTATCCCGTGTGGTGCTTACCCCCTCGGCACGTGCCCTTTTCCACCCTTTCAGGGGGTGATGCTGGGCGTGGAATGGTAACTGCACGTTACACACGGTCAGTTGTCGTTGCCAGCAGCCTTGCTGTTCAGACTTGTATCCGCCATCTTGACAACGTTTGAGACTCATTCATTTTTTACAATTTTCTTTTTTTTATAAGATTAACTTCATCTTAGTAGTACAGGCGACATTTATTCTATTGTTGCGTTCTTCTTCTAAAATATTGAAAGGGTCCCTGTGTTTCTCTTGACCTTCTACTTTTTAAACACATTTTCTTCTACTAAAGGTGTTTTCTCTCTCATTCGTTGACAGCAAATCGAGCTATCATTGATCTCATTGTTGAATTGATGTGGGTTTTTCAAGTGAAATGACGTTTCTTTGTAAGACAAGATGCTAACAGTATTACTGATACATGTATATTAAGTAAGGTTTTGGTCATACGCATTGATGTGTTACCGATAGGTTCACGTGTTGTCAAAAACCTCAAAATTGTTCTCAGCTAACTGAGATCCGAGCAATGATAGAACTAAGAGACCGATGATGCGTGGAAAAACAATCACATTTTTAAACTACTTTCTTGCCCGTTAAAACCAACCAACAAACAATACACAATACGAATGTTTCCTGGCGAATTGTGTAGAGCTGAAATGAACCAAAGCGTCTGTTCAAAACGATTTTCGAAAAATCTAAAACGTAACAAAAAACATAACTTTGTCAGCTTCATCTGTCACAGGGAACGAATTCACATTTGTGGCTGATGCACAAAGCTGGTGAACATCCCCTTTGTCCTGTTGTGTGACCATGGAGAAGTTAGATTTTACTTGAATTCCTCCTGCCTACAGCAGTCAAAACCAGACTGTTTTTGGTTCGGTTACTTCTTGTTCAAGGGAAATAACTCTGACGGTTTGGTACTGACTGTCAGAGTTCTTTTCCTTGAACGAGGAGAGTAAATTAGTGCTGAGGCAAACACTCAATAAACGACACGCTGCACACGTGTTGGCTTGAAATCATGTCAGCGAAGTTTGTTATGTCCCCTAAGCAGGTTATCGACCATAACCTGGTCATAAGCATTGATCGTCGTATCTGACTTGGTTAAAAATCGATAGGACGAAGTGCTGATTCCTTTGAAAATGTTTTGGTAATTTTTGAAACACACACACACACACACACACACACACACACACACACACACACACACACACACACACACACACATACACGCGCGCGCGCGCGCGCGCGCGCAAGCACACACACACACACCTCACACACACACACACACACACACACACACACACACACACACACACACACACACACACACACACACACACACAACAACAACAAACAACAACAACAACAACACAACAACAAGAACGAGAGCACTGCAACTACAACCAAAAGAAAGGCAAAGAGGAGACAAAGAATAGTAAGAAACACACTCAAACACGCCTACGCACACACTCACATACACACAACACATACACACACAAACACACACACACACACACACACACACACACACACACACACACACACACACACACACACACACACACACACACACACACACACACACACACACACACACACACACACACACACACACACACACACACAAACACACACACAGGGGGGGTTGTTAGGTGGTTTCCTTCATATATTCGATCAGAGCAGACGTCACTGAGCATCATCGAAGTGACCCGGCAGCGCAGTGTCTGCTCTGGTGGGTTGCCTCGATGATGACTTGACACTTAGTCTCCTTGTGGATTGCTGGTGTCCGGGTGGACATAGAACGATCCGGATGTGGCTGTGGATGGGGAGTCGTAATGAGCGGTGTGGGAGTGAGGCCACTGGAATGGCACAGATCTCTCTC
>JADBJO010015561.1:0-5000 GCA_016801955.1 Conus betulinus
TTCTCTACAAAATACCGCTCCAGTCATGCAACCAAAGTCCCCATTAACTTGACCATTGCGATGACTGGGGCACTCGCCCACCAGGGGTCTGTACGTAGAGAGGAATCGCAGTTCTGGCGACTTCAGAGAGCAAGTTGCAGAATTTGCTGAAATGTGTTTTTTTGTAATGATCAAAGATGATGAGAATCATGAGTGTCATTGAGATTATTCTTGTCTTAGACTCCAACACAGGGATGTTTGATAGTAATTGGTGGCATCTACCAATCTTAGAAGGTTGAGCTACACATGTAGAACTGCTCAGTAGGTTTGATATGACAAATAAAAGCACTGTTTACTTGTGTTCTCTTCGTGTGAAAATGAAACCATGACTGTGCTTTCAGACATTCCATTCGGACCCATAGCACTCTCAACTTTGGACGGGAACCGGCCGAAGCCTCCCACAAATAAAGGCCGCTGATGGGATTCGACCGTCCAGTCCGTAGCCGTACGTCCGAGACGCTAACTGCTGCACTATGATGACGGGTCGGTTACCTGAAGGTTTTTAAAGATTTTTTTTTAGGATTTTCTCCTTGAAAGTAGTTACTAGAGGCGAAGAGATATACAACGACACGTGCATATCCACTATATAACTTTTGAGACCAGCTTATCCTAAACATTAAATAACAAAATATCGAAATCAATTCAACATCTCCAACCGTACGCAAACAAAAACATATACATTATCTGAATTTTGCATCCCCATTGTCAGTTCCGTCTCGTCAGATCAAGATTTTTTTAAAACATCTTATAGTCTTGGTAGGGTGTTATTTTTTTTTTTTTCTCTAAAACGGGGCATAATTTGTTTCGTCGCCACTGCAGATTTGACAAAAGTACTGTATATTTCAGGACTGCTTGAACAGCGACGCATGTGCGAAAAGGTCGGTAAAGGATTGGTTCAGCAATTGGACTGGAAATGTTACGTCGGTCGACATGGCATCTTGTTCATTGGCGTTCATCGGTTTTCAAGACACGCAATTCGTAGTGAGGTAGGGGAAAGACCGTGTTGAACACGAGGGTCTCTCTCTCTCTCTCTCTCTCTCTCTCTCTCTCTCTCTGCAAACACACAAGCGCGCGCACATACACACATGCACGCGCACACGCAACACACAGGCACGCGCGCGCACACACACACACACACACACACACACACACACACACACACACACACACTGTTTTTCAACCAACAAAACAAATGCATTAAAACTGCTCTGAGACCGTTGGAGAAGAAAAAGAGGTTAAAGTATACGAGATCCTGATAACAGTTGCAAGAACAGTGCTCAGATAAGACTCGTGGTTAGAGGAGTAAAGGAAGAGGCAGTGGGGGATAAGGTTGGAGGCGGGATGGATGTCGAACATTTTTGTGTTTCGTTTCGCATCCACGCAGCGTATGCATGTGTCGATTTCATCCCTTGGCTTACAGTATTACGAATTCTATGAATATACCACTGAAACAGATTTTTCAAAGATGGAAACCCTATTATTCCCCTCCCGAGCCTGAACTCTGAAACGAATGCCTACTATCCTGCTCGCGCTAAACACTCTGTAACGCACACAACACACATAGCGTGCGCGCGCACACACACACACACACACACACAAAAGGTGAGAGGTTGAGAACTTTGATATTTTTCTTCATGTTATTTTTGATGAAGTCACTGGTTTACCATGCGTTGCTAAATGTTCTTACACCGAAAATTCAGTCGACCACTTCGTTGATAGCAATCTGTCTTAAGCTATGTAAAACTGAAAATGGAGCGTAAAAGGATATGCACTATTTTTTTCTAATGCAATATTGTTGAAAACTTTTTATAACTATATAATAAATCGTATTAACCTAAATATTGTTAAAATGCGAGAGATAACAGAACGCAGATATACTTTGTAAAATCAAAATCAATTCGCTGAATTTTAGTGAGTCAGAATCGTTTGCGCAGAATAGTCAAATGTTCACAGAGAAATATCGATGCTTTTTTTTTTGTCACCAGGGGCAGGGCACTCGAGCATCAACGACCGTGGAAAACGGGGAGCAGCAAGAATCAACCCGGGGAAGGCAACAGAATACAAGGAGAGTGGTGGCGAGCTTTTATTTACTTTTTGTTTTTGCGCCTATCTTCTCAGCCATTTCAGTGGCATTGCACCCACACCGCTCAGTCCGTCCGACACGGACGCAGCCCCGTCTGGCCCGCAGCATCCCTGGCACCGGCAATCCACAGGGAGTAATCACTGTCATGCTCAGGTGGCAACCCATAGGAGAAGACGCTGCACTGCTGCCGAGTCACTTCGGTGGTGCTCGGTGGCGCCTGTGCTGATCCAGCATACGCAGGACCCCACCTCTAAGCCCCCTGTGGACGACAATTGCTTAGTCATGGAGCCGGTTTCAGTGAGCTCTCCCTCCGGAGGGCGCCACCACGTCCGTCCAACGACAGCCCACCATGGACTCGCCGTTACCTGTGACCCCGTCGGAATCAAACCAAGGCCACCGACGTGGAGAGGACATCGAAACTGAGGTCACCATGAGAGTAGGGCATGAAGGGCCACAGACTTTGAGACTTTTTTTTTTTGTAAATACTGATCGATGAGAATGAGGACGATACAGAGGATGTTACGGATTTCCATTCCGGTCTGAGACTTCATGGCAGGGCTGTATTCTATGCTTATTTTTTTATATATTCCCGGCGTCAACGAGACCTGAGCTATAGACGCCCTGCAGTGTTGGTCAGGGATGTGAGCGCATCCATGAAGTGGATGAAACGCGACTGTGTGGTCCCAGTGTTTCCAACTGAGCTCGTAGCAAACTCAGCTCTGGGTAGGAGTCGGTCTCGGTCGAGACATACAAATCCCACCTGACTCTGATGGGAATCAAACCCCCGACCTCCCAGCCGGGAGTCCGCGACGCTAACCACTTGGCCACGGCGGCTGGTTACTTTTCTTTTATCCGACACTTCAAGTGTTGTGCAGGGTCAAAATGTTCTTACGTAGTGTTTAGTTCGTGGTTCTTTGGACGTCATGGACGTGTTCTTTCAGATGGTTTGCATAAAATAGACAACATTGGTAATTCAATTCAACCGGGTTCCGACTGCTCGTTTGTAGATGATTTTGCCCTCTGTGCAACTGGAAGCTTGAACCCCAGTGTTCAGCTCAAGCTTCAGCTTTGTGTAAACAAAATACATTTGTGGGCAGAAGAAAATGGCTTTTACCTTTTTACTAAGATCCTGTGCATTCATTTTCATAATTTTCTGCAGTTTTTTTGCTGATCCTGAAATCCAAAGTGGGGAAATATCCCATTTCACCTGTAAAGGCAGCCACATTTCTGGGAGTTATTTTCGATCAAAAAAGCTAGACTTCTTAGTCACATTTAAACACTTAAAAACTCGCCCAAAAAGCTTTGAACATTCTGCAGGTCGTAGCATAAACTGACTGGCACGCTGATAAGAAAACTTTGCTGCACCTCTACAGAGCCTTGGTCCGTTTCTCTAAACTGGACTATGGATGTGTTGTAGACGGCTCTGTGAAACCCTCTTGTCTGAAACTCTTGGATCCTATTCATCATCAAGGGCTTCTCTCTTGGAGCATTCCGCACCACCCCAGTGTACAGCCTGTATGCAGAGGCAGGTGAACCCTCACTATCCAACCGCAGGCTGACACCATCCTTAAAATACTATCTCAGATTGTTCTCTGAATGGGGAAAACCCTGCTTGTGACTGCGTTTTTTAATCCTCATTTTCAAAGAAAATTAAAGAAAATCCCAAATGTATTCCTCAGTTTGGACTTCGTATGCAGCCCACGCGCAGAATGCAGGTCTTGATCTGTGAATTGTCCGACTTCTCCAATTTCTAGATAAGTCTCCATGGACATTTTTCACATCAGAAACACTCTTTGATGCTGCTGCTTTTCGCAAAGAATTCACCAGTCGTCGGGCACACAAGCATTGTTTGCCGATCTCTGTACAAAATTCCCATCCTTTCAGAAAATGTTTACTGATGGTTCAAAGTCCGATGATGGAGTGACTTTTGAAGCCTGTTGCTCAAGTGTTCTGTTTCAGATATTATCAAAGCATATTCCGTCAGATAGTATGTTTACTCTACTGAAATTAACGGCTTTGGTTCTAGCGCTGAAAACAATTTCTCAATCTGTAAACAAGGACATACTGGTTTTGTCTGATTCGCTGTCAGCTTTGGTAGTCATAGTTGGCCGTAACCTCCATCATCCTGAACCTGAAAAACTCTCTTGAACTTTTCATCCCTTTGAAAGCGAAAGGTCACAACATTGTTCTGACTTGGATTCCCAGTCATTTTGGCATTCGGGAAAATGAAGTGGCGATCGTGGGCCAGGAATGCCACAACGATGAAACTGTCCAACATACCCATCCCCTACCAAAGGTTTTCAAATCTGGCTTTCGTTTGTAACTCATTCGTTTCTTTTCAAGAGCGAAGAAGCTCCATGGTGCATTCCATGTTATGTACCATTCACAGTTAAACATATTCTTTAAAAGTGTTAAGACTTGCATAATGTGAGACATAAGCATTTTACAAGCAGACTCCATGAAAACCTTGTTCAGAGATAACCCATCTCATGTAAAAAGAGATCAACATTTTTCATTTGATCTCAGATTTTACAGAAGAAAGATTTTTAACATTTCCGGTGTGTTTTTTAGAAGGTATAAAGGGCTGTGTGAATGACTTCAACGCAGTGACAGCCCTGATGGGGTACTTTGCGGTCGGCTGGGCTATAAGCAACATTACCCTACCTTTCAGATGGTTTGGTATTTTTTATTTTTTGTTTTTTTTTTTTTTTCCCCTAAGAATTTGGGGTCTTTTCGTTTTTTTTTAATGCTGATCGATGAGAATGAGGATGATTATGATGATGCTACGGGTTTTTTCCATTTACTTACCTTGCTATAGTGTTTTCTTCCTTCACAGGTTTTAGAGTATTCTTTCCTTGCTTCAGTGTGTCTCCTTCAT